>CAOLHI010003991.1:0-141300 GCA_948474755.1 Ctenosaura bakeri | reverse complement strand
AAACTTCAATTTTGCCACTGTATATAAGGGAGGCCATTTTACGACACCACTGTACATACTGGATGTTCAGCATCCATGGATTTTGGTATCCATGGGTAGGGGTCCTGGAACCAAACCTTAGTGGATACCAAGAGCCCATTATGTAACATGCTTTTAAAAAAAAGAGAGAGAGAGAGAGAGATCCTCCCATCTGATCTGATATCTGATTTTTGGCTGAAACCAGGTGACCAAGGTGACTAGAAGTGATGTGATGCCACTCCCTCTGTTTCGTGATGCAGGGGAAGCTGAAGGTTGGCTCCAACCCCCTTGGCAGTAATCCATCCCTAACCTACTAATGTAGAAAGGAGTGAGAGGAGGCCCTCTGCCTTCAGATCAAGCCCCCATCCTATCTTAAAGCCCCCTCCTTTCTTAACGCTTGCATTTCAGCTGAGGTGGGAGAGAACGGGATCCCAGTACCCTTCTCTGCCCCAGCAAAGTCAGAGCAGCAAGTTGCAACAGGGAGAGTGACCTATGTGCCAGATGCACGGAGAAGCACTGGAGCAAACCAGTTGAAGGAAGATCCCGGTGGTTCAAAGAAGTTCCAGAGAAACCGAAAGGTTGGGCAACCTCACATTGTCCGTGACACAGGAACTGCGCAAAGGGTTGCTTCTTGCAGCATTCCAGGGAAACTCGGTTGCTCTTGGTTCCTCATTATGCATACGTTTCACCAGTGACTTCATCAACACTGTATAGAAGGAAATGCAAGTGAATCATACCATTTACCTGCCCAAATTGATTTTCCTGAGAATGCAAAAGCATTCCCTGAATTCTCCCCATGTCCCCAGGTTTTATTTTAAGCAAATATTCCAACTGCACAAATTCCCTGATACTTTTTTTGTAAGCCAGAGCAAAAAAACAAAGCCTGCTTTACTCCTTATTTAGACCTTGTATCACCGGCCGTGTCCTCCTCAGGAACCAGCAGTTCTTATATCCTATATAGGAACAATATATTTATAAGTTCGCCCCAGTTCATTAATAACAGAACAAGCCAAAGGCTCCTGTGGAGATAATTCTTCACTAAAAGGCTTCCCAAGGGAAATGAGGAGAAAGTTGTGAGGAAGTCTTCAAAAATCAGAGAATTTTCAAATGATATTCACAATTTGGGACTTATTCCATGCAAAATCCACATGTGGTTTTTTTTTTTTTTGCAGAAAACGTTTTCTGGACAAAGGATAGCGTAGGAAATCCAGTGCAGAATTGTTTAACTATACAAATCAACCATGTGCAAATTTTGTGCAGAATAAGTCCCCATTTACAGCATCTTCAGAGCAATAAACAGCATAGATCTGCATAGAAATGCTATTTCTTACACAGAAAATACTGTTTTCTGCATAAAACTACATGCAAATTTTGTGAAGAATAAGTCCCAAAATGTGAAGATGCTCATCAGTTCAGGATTCTCCTTAGGGTTTCTCACCGCTCAAAAAAAAATCTGTTTTTCGACCATTTTGTTGATATTTTAAAATATTCCTTTTGTCCCTAATGCAGTGGTTCTCAACCTTCCTAATGCTGCGACCCTTTAATATAGTTCCTCATGTTCTGGTGACTCCCAACCATAAAATTATTTATTATTTACATTGCCTCCCCCCTGGCAAAGGCCACCTTGCCGGCGAGGAACGGGGGGGGGCAGGGAGGGAAAGAGGAGCCACACGTCTCCCCGGGGAAAAAACTCCGAGAACCCCCCCCCGGGCTCTGCTTCTGCTTCGCTCTCGTTTCCGCTGGGGGGGCAGTGTGGGAAAAGTTCCCAGAGTGTCGACCCTGGCTGGGGGGAGAGGAATCCCAGGGCCTTTGTCTTTTGCGCCTGGCGCAGCTCGCCCCCCCGGAAAAGCGCCGCCTTGCGGCCCCCCGGCCCTTCCACAGCGCCCCCCTCCATGGCGAGTGGGGCAGGGGCCGTGGCGAGGAGGGGGCCTGCCCCCCGTGCTGCCGCCGCCCCCCAAGCTGGCCCATCAGACGGGAGGTTCTCCCGGTAGTGGAGAAGGGGAGCGATTTCAATCCCTTCTGAACAGGGGGCAGGAGGACACGAGCGTGTGGCTCGCGCTTCCTCACCACCACTGAGGAGGGAATGGAGCCTAAGACCATCGGAAATACGTATTTTCCGATGGTCTTAAGCAACCCCTGTGAAAGGGTCGTTCGACCCCCAAAGGGGTCACGACCCACAGGTTGAGAACCGCTGCCCTAATGGCTTCTGCACCCAACTCAGTGACTCTTGTCCCCATGCAATGGTTAGTGCTGCTTCCCCATCAAATCCGTACTGCCAAAATTGGTACTGGTTCAGATCTGGGCTTCTCCTGTTTTCACCAAGATTGACTGAAAATGCTGATTATTTAAGCACTTAAGAAACACTGAGGATGAAATCTGTATTGTGCTCACATGGTGAGAACCTACACTTGTGTAGCTATGTTTTCCTTACAGTACACCAATCGTTTTGGCTACAGTACACTGAATACTAACATTGCACAATGGACGGTGTATCTGCTGCTGATTGTACCCAAGTGCAATGGGGAATAATGCACAAGGACAGCTTCTGCTATCCAAGGTAATCAAGTGGGACTTTGAAAATACTTGTACGCCACTGTGCAGCTGCGTGTGCAATATTTGCACTCGCCCAACTCTGTTTGTACAACCATGAACTGAATACGAATGCTATGCAATGGTCAAAAAAGTACAACCACATGCATAAAAGAAATTGTGGGGTTGTAAAAGACCAAAAGGGTGCCAACCACAATGTCTTTAGTTCCCTCCCATTTTCCCAACTACACAGGATCAGTTTTCACGCTACACATTTTTTCCCATTCGTACATTTTTTTACACTCTTTTTTTTAAAGGAGCTCTGCAGTTTCAGGCTGCTTTGAATGAAGAAGGCTGTAGCAACAACAGCAGCAATATCAGGCATCTTATACTGAGAATTTCTGAGGACAGACTTTGACTCTCTTTTGTTACTGCTGTTAGGGGCCATTTCCGCACTAGCCTGTTATAGCGCGATGATTCCACTTTCAAAATCCTATGGAATCCTGGGGTTTGTAGTTTTGGGAGGGGCCCCTCCCAAAACTACAAACCCCAGGATTCCATAGGATGTTGAAAGTGGAATCATCGCGCTATAACAGCCTAGTGCGGAAACGGCCAGGGAGTGAATCCAGACAGGTGCCTTTTTAGCATTGTTATCCACCTCACTCTAGTAATATATTCCCTTTCTATTCCAATTCATTCCATTTGATTCCATATTTCCTCTCCAGACTAATGCAGCTGTTACCAGGCCGTACACCCCCACATTTTGATATGGTCTAATTAGTAAAATATGTTAATTGGCAGATGTGTTGGCATAAAATATAAATTATACTTATGGCTGGCAAGGCCACGTGGAGGAAAGGGACACTGGCTGGGAATAGGTCAGAGGTGACCCCAGCATGGCCAGGTCAAATGTTCTCTGAAATCAGCCAAGAAGGCCTGACTTAATGGCTCTGAGCTAATCCTATCAACTGCCAACATCAGAAAACAATAATGAGCCCAGGAGCCCTACTGTATGCATATCCTACTGCAGAGAGCGCAGAAACCCCCTCTCAACCAAGACATTGAAATGTATCAGTCCATTCCAGACCCCTTTGTCCACCACAGGTTCCCTTTGTCTTGCATCTGGAACCTTCTCTGCCACAGGCTGCTTTCAGGGTGCAAATATCCCCGATTTCGGGATGCCCAGGGCAGTCTCTCGAAGGCCTACCCATCACTCTGTCTGTCTGGCTCCCAAACGAGAACTGTCCTTAGGTCCTACCTAAGACAAAATCAATTTCTGCTCTTCACTTCTGTTCTGGACTGGTAATTATAAATCCCCCCAAATCCCTCAGTCTCTCTATAATTTTTCCTCCCTTTCTCTTTCAGCTAGCTCTTATGTGAATGTGTGATTGTGTGTATCTTGTGTGCATGCATGAGTGAATCCCCCTCAATAAAATAATTTTATTAGACAATTCTGCTTGGTTTTTGGCTTGGCCTGACCCTGTAAAAATTGGGTTTAAAGATCTCGCTAGGTTGCCCTGCCTCTCATATCGCTATTGCTTGTGCTCTGGCTAGTTTTCATTCTCCATGGATTGAAGCATATTGAGGTGTCCCCCAAGGGACCCCAGAAATCAGGGTAACAGGTGAAGCAGAGGGGGTGGGGGGAGCTCCCTGTAGAATCAGAGAGTTGGAAGAGACCCCACGGGCCCTCCAGCCTCTATTCAAGAAGTTCTGAAGAAGTAGACTCCACCGTTAAGACAGCAGCGTATTCCTCTGTCACACTGTTCTTACCATGAGAAGCTCTTCCTAATGTTTGGTGACATCTCTTTTCATGCAGTTCCAATCCATTGCTCCACGTCATAGTCTGTGGAGCAGCAGAAAACAGGTTTGCTAACAGAGGACATCCCTTCCAATATTAGGACATGGCTATCATGTCCCCTCTTCACCTTCTCTTCTCCAGGGTAAACATCCCCAGTTCCCTAAGTTCCCTCCCCGGGTGCCCAACCAGTCTGCCTCCATGTACACCCACAACTCCAGCTGTTGGCTGGAGAAGTAAACTGGCCCCTTGGAGGTTCAGGAACAGAGGCTGGAGGAGAGCAAACACAGGGGTTTATTTAGACTGCTGCAGCACCGGGCAGACCCTGCTATCCATGCTCAGACTTTACAAGCGGACAGGTGGCCAGTCCAGGCTTTGAAAGAGCTCTCACAGCAATATCCAGAAGCAGACATGGAGCAACTGAAAGTCCATGGTGGCCATGCAAACTGAGCAATAAGTGAGCAAGCACAATTTCCAAATTGTGCATATCACACCTATTCTCTGCAACTCACTGACAGGGATCCTTATCAGCATAACACACCAAAATCTTTGAGGACAACAGTCATAACGCCCTGAAGGTGCTCAGCTTGCTTTTTCTTGAGATCCCTGGGAACCAAAAACTGTGGAGGGCTGCCACCTCCCCACATGCACTTGCACAGAAAATAATTGCTCTGCTACAAAATGCCATCAAGGACCCACATGGGGCACTTTGCCAGATTTTGGGAGACCAGTAAAGGCCTTTTTTCACTTCCCGCTCACATCCTGTTTTTCCAAAAAAGGCCTCTCCTGAGCACATAAGAAAATGCCCCCAGGGGCATTTTTTTTTGAAAAATGTTTTGACTGCTTGGAGGCTGGTCCCAGGAGTTGGACTTTGTCTTCCCCTCCAGTTCTAGGGCAACAGCCGTTCAGAAGGGACCCTCAGCTCTCTTGTGGGAATCCACCTGTTTCTTATCTTCAGCTAAAACCTTGCCTCTGGCCTTTTTGTTGAGCACCTGCAGTGGAGACAGTGGTCCCCTTTGCTCTGACCCCCTCGTGTCCCACCTGCAAGGCCGCTCACCTGGGCAAGGAGAAGCTCACCTGTGCAGGCAGGAGCAGAGCACGATGGAGGTGATCAAAACGAGAAGGGCAACAATGGCAGTGACTCCTATAGTGATGTAAATGATAATCCAGGAATTGTCTTCTGAGTGGTCTTTGAAAGCAAGTAAAGACCAGCACGGGGGAGTCAGAGGGGGGCACTTGAAGAAGGATTCCCACCCACCCCTCCATTTGCCTCTTCCCCCCCCAAATCCATCTCTCTCTCTCTGTCCCACTGTTTGCATCCTACAGGGCAGCTTACAAACTGAGGAGGCACACAAGTTAAAACCTCAGGACAGCTGAAGGCATACAGTGGCTGAGATCCTCCTCCGCAGGGCTGGCTCAGTGTAAATGGACACCCCCATAGTTCAGTGGTGGCTGAGGTACTCCGGCAATCCTGACATTGTGCAATCAACTGTGTAGCTGCTCATGTCCTGCTTCGTGCCCCTATGGCCATGGCAATGCTCAGGGGCTCTTTCTGCCATGCCAGGAAATGAAGGGGTACATTGTAGGCACTGGCAACAACTTAGGTACCCCCCCAGATGCACAACAGCATGTGCAACGGCTGCATCTGTGGAACTCTGCTTACACAGTTGTGAATTCAACACATAATGGCCAAAAAGGTGCAACCACACGTGTAAAGGGTACATTCGATGGCCCTTGTGGTCCTTTGCAACTCTCTAATCCCCACTTGGATGTCAAACACTTACAGAACACCAGCCAAAAAGGAGCCGTGGTGGCACAGTGGTTAAATGCCGGTACTGCAACCACAAGTTTGTGAGTTCGAGCCTGCCCGGCTCCAAGGTTGACTCAGCCTTCCATCCTTCCGCAGGTCGGTAAAATGAGTACCCAGCTTGTTGGGGGCATGTATAGAAATGTTTCAAAATACATGCTATTTGTAAGTTGTTCGCCACCTCGATCCATATGGAGAGGCGGGATACAAACAAATAAAAAAAAAATGTTCAGGCTAAAAATAGTATTAAATTAGCTATACAGGTGGGCCTCTGCTTTTGCAGGTTTCCCTTTCACAAATTTGATTATTCATGAGTGCATGGTTCCTCAATGTCCCTCCTCCTCCTCCTCACTCCTTGTCTTCTTCCTCCTCCTCCTCCTCTATGGCCATTTCCACACTAGCCTGTTATAGCCGCCTGGCCCCTCCCGAAACTGCAAACCCCAGGATTCCATAGGATGTTGAAAGTAGAATCATGGTGCTATAACAGGCTAGTGCGGAAATGGCCTATGCCTTGTGCCACCCATGCCTTGCCTAGATTTTCATGGCTGGTAAACTCAACCCAGTTTTAGAAACACCAGCTGCAGCTGGCCATGATCCAGTTCCTCATCCCACTTCTCCTCCTTCCCCTTTCTCCTTCTGCTCTCCTCTTCCCCCCAAATCCATGGGTCTCTCTGTCACATTGCAGAGGCTCCTTTGGCCTTGAAGTGGTTGGGAGGGAAGCGGAATGTAATGCTGTCAGGAGACTCAGCAGCGCCTGGCTGTACCTGGCAGAAAAGAGACGTCATTGCCCTTTCCCATAAGGGAGGTTACCTGGCCACAAATAAGAGCTATAAGGTATCCATTTTCTTCAAATCCTGCCTTTTTTCTCCGTGCAGGACTCAGGGTGTCCACAATGTACATTAAAAGAGGATACAGCTATGAATAACATGCCTGGAGTTACAGACACGTGTCCTTCTGTTGCACAAGGACTTATCTAGGACCCTCCGGGTCCACGCCTCCCCCTTGCCAGGCAAGCCTGCTTCAAAGGCCAGGTGCACGCTGGTTTGGCCATTTTGTGGTGGGAGGGAGTGGAATGCAATGCTATCAGGAGACTGGGCAGTGCCCAGGTGCACCTGGAAGAAAAGAGACGCCACCGCCCCCTGGCAGACCTCCAACAGCTGTTTTCTTTTTTCCTCCTGGCTTCAAAAGTGCCGTTGGTTCAACACTACCCGGTTGCCCTTCACTGTCCTCGGCCACTAAATGGCTGTGGTGTGTCTGTGACCGCAGCTGGGAAGCTGCCTTCCATCTGGGTCAGAAGGGGCCTGTTTTGTACGTGTGTGTGTGTGTGTGGGGAGAGAGAGAGAGAGAGAGAGAGAGGGAAAACAAAGCCCTGCTGGTCACTCACATCAGAGAAATGTGAAAAGCATTGGTTTGACCCGTTCCCTTATCTTGCCATCAGCCTTAAAGATGTTTTCCTGTTGCTTCACACCGTGGAATGCAAACTACTGGTCATCCTCTCAGGCCATGCAAAATGAGACTGCAAAGACAGGTTCCTCTCGCGTCCAGCACCTGCGATGCACCTGTTGCATTCCGTCCTGCAACGGTCTTCCACCCAAATGGCTCTTCCGGGGTTTTCTACCTCACCCTGTGATGCGAAGGGAGGTCTTTGCTCAGCCACTCTCTGGGCAGAGAGAGAACACAGCTGTTTTGCATCTGGGGTTCGTCCTCCACCCCAACTTCCACTGGCAACTTTTCCTCCTCAAGGGTGGCTTTCTTTCCATCTCTTGTGTTTATCGCTCACTCAGTCCTTTTTCATATTATTAGAGAAGTTGGAGCAAGCTTCCGACACTGAAGGATGGTATGTATCCAGACTGGCTACAGATTCTCCTTTTATTAAAAAAAACAAACCCCAGCTTGATCTTCAAAGACCCGTCTCCTCCTTGATCTGGTGCATACAAGGAAGTGATCTGTGTGTGTCCTTCCTCCCACAGGAAGTGAGGCTGAGCCCCTCTCTGCTCTCCTTCCACCGGCAGGTAAAGACCTCTGTGTATAAACGGGAATTTGAGAACTGATTGTTTCTGCAGAAGGGTCGTGAGGTCTAGGATCCCTTTCACACTGCACAGTTATGCCACGATGATTCCACTTTAACTGCCATGCCTGCGTCCTGTGGAATTCTGGGATTTGAAGTTTCAGGAGGCATTAGAGCTCTCTGGTTGAGAATTCTCAATACCTCACAAAACTACAAATCCCAGGACTCTGTATGATGATGGAGCCACAGCCACTGAAGTGGTATCAACGTGCTCTAACTGCAGGCTGCACTTTCACTATGGTTGTTGTGCTTTCCAAGTAGTCTTATATTGTGTTAAATTGTGGTGTTTTAATAGGAGACCTTTATTTATTTATTTAGAAAGTTTCTTTACCATCAGGTTTTTCACACGTACTTTGTTTTAATCTTTGTTGTGAGCCCCCTTGGGTTCCATGCCAGGAGGAAACTGGGGAATAGGTTAAGTAAGAAAAAGGAAGGAAGGAAGGAAGGAAGGAAGGAAGGAAGGAAGGAAGGAAGGAAGGAAGGAAGGAAGGAAGGAATTCTCACAGCAGAAGAATAATAGAATCCTAGAGCTGGGAGAGACCTCCAGGGGCCATCCAGTCCTTCCCCCTTCTGCCCCACAGGAAGACCCAGTCGAAGCCCTCCCTTTGACAGATGGCCATCCAGCTTCTGTTTAAAACACCTCGATAGAAAGAGGAGACTCCAAAACAGTCCATCGAGGCAGCAGCATGATGTTCCCCTTTCCCCCCTGACTTCTGGGGGTCCCCTGGAGGACACCTTGATTCGCTCTAAAAATGCAAAGACTGGGAGAATTAGCAGAGCACTGCCCTTGGCAGAAGGAAGGGCAGGGTAACCCAGTGAGATCTTTAACCCAATTTTTATGGGGTCAGACCACACAAAGACCAGCCAAAGATTAAAAAGTAAGCTAAAAATGTGTTTTTATTGGGGTGGGGGAATTCACTCATGCAGGCACACAAGATACACACAATCACACATTCACACAAGAGCTAACTGAAAGAGAAAGGGAGGAAGAATTACAGAGAGGCTGAGGGGTTTGGGGGGATGTATCATGACCAGTCCAGAAGAGTAGTGAAGAGTAGAAATGTGTTTTGGCTTAGGTAGGACCTAAGGGCAGTTCTCATTCAGGAGCCAGATGGACAGAGTGACGGGTGGACCTTCAAGAGACTGCCCTGGACTTCCTCAAATCAGGGGTATTTGTACCCTGAAAATAGCCTGTGGCAGTGAAGGTTCCAGATGGGAGACAAAGGGAACCTGTTGGGGTTTAATGCTTGATTGATAAAGACATGATGGGTGTTGTAATAGCTGTCTATTGTGGGTGCTACCAGGAAAGAGAAAGGAATCCAGCTGTACAAGGGACGGGTATCTGTCAATCAGTGCCTTGGTGAGCTTCTCACAGTTGGGTTTCCTGGAAAATACCTGCTTCTATTTAAGCCTATTGTCCACAGGAATGGCGTGTATTCGCCTGACAAATGACTCAGCCTTACCTGGAGGAAGTTTTGAGTTGATCTGTTCTTCTCACTTTTACCTCTCCGTCACCTCTCAGGTTTGAATTTGATGCTAGCGCCAGTTAAAGTGTGTTGCCAATTACATACGATGTCAATTAGGAATAGTGCCCATCCAAAGCATACCAAAGTGGGGCTTTGCACACTATCAAGCAGTTTGAAGGCTCCATGCAATGCTTGCAGGTGAGGCTCTTCCTGCTCCTTTTGTGGAATTTTACAGCTGCTCCAAATGGCGCTGCTGCTGCTGCTGCTGCTGCCACCATCTGACACATGAAAAATTACACCGGTTGGAAAACTTTCACTCATCTTCTCACCAGTAACAATCTGGGAAACAGATGATACCTTGCCTCTCTTGTGCGTTCCACAAAAGAAGGGTCCTCTTTTCCAATTTTGGTGCTGCAACTGCTCTAGAGACGTTGTTCTTGCTAATTTTGTTCTTAAGAGAAGCAGTGAGAAATTTCAGCATTTTTCTTCCTACTATGAAAAAATAGTCAGAAATTGCACAGATTGCAAAGATTATTTGCAGGCGAGAACATAATTATGTGCAAAATTTGCATGTGGATTTGTTTTGTTTTGTTTTGTTTTTTTGCAGAAAACAGCATTTTCTGTGTAGGAAACCATTTCTCTCTGAAAATAATTCTGCTCAGAAATCTTATTCTTTGCACATAATATGCTATTTCTTGTGCAGAAATGATGTTTTCTCCACTAAAAAGGTGTGAATTTGTACAGAGTAAATCCAAATATTTCTGAATTTTCTTTATACTCTGAAACCACCGTTTTGCAAGGCCAAGTATGCAAACATGTAGGTAGTGTTACTTCGGTCCAGGCCTACCCGGTGATAGCACTAGATATCTCTTTTTGATATCAAATTCATTCGGCCTTCCTCTGCCACCCTGCTCCACGTGTTTGCGAGGCCTCCGGACAAGCACGTAAACAGGTGCGGCTGGTAAGTGTTGGACATTCCATTCTCCACCCAGGCAGGCAGAACAGAGCCACTCCGTCGCTTCAGGGACCTCTCCTGCAGACTCCTTTTGCTTAGGCGCAACTCTAAACAAAGACGCTCAGTCTCGAGCCGATAGTCTGACAACGCCAAGCCATTTGCATACCGGCTATACTATTGTTAATCCTGTGCTAAGCCGATCATGTTAAACTTGACCTTTGCCAAAGCTTTGTCCGGCTCCAAACTCGCACTGTTCTCACTGAGTATGGCACGACCTGTAGGCACAATCCCCCCTATAAAAAGCCCCTGATTCCGAGACCACATCGGATCGCTCTGGACTTCCATCCTGCCTTGGTGCCGCTTTGTCTGACGAGCTCCCCTCACCGAACCGCGCTGAGCTTCCTTCCCCACCATCTTCCAGCTTCTCCAGGACTACGAGAAAAGGTGTCGTATCACCCATTTCCCCTGAAAACTCTTATTTCTAATTCCTTAGTTAGCTGTGTGTTTGTGGTGTCTCTACTGTTTGTTTGTCCTTTAATAAAGATATCAGTTTTACTATTTTAAAACGTGTCTGACTGCTCTTCTGACCTGACCCCGTAGGCATTGGGTTACAAGATCCCTGCTAAGTTACCCTGCCTCTTGCTAGCTTAAGAGAGGGCTCCAGTTAATTTCCCCAACTCGTGCTTGTGTTTGGTTATTTGGGCGCCCCTCCCGGGACCCCCAGAGAACAGGGTAACAGCAGCACTGGCTTTGACCTCCATTTGTCATTCCCAGATGCCCAAACAAGCATCTCCCCAACCCCAGCCCCCAGGCAGCTGCCTTGCCATGGGTCAGGCCCTTGGTGCAACATTGTACCTCCCTCAATGTCAATGACTGGCAATGTCTCTCTGGTGAGGATAGAGGCAGGGGCCCTTCCCCAGTGGGGATAATGCCTGGGATTAAATCCTGATGTGCAAAGAGGGCACAAATATAGGATGGGAGACACATGACTGGATAAGAGTATATGTGAAAGGGATCTAGGAGTCTTGGTGGACCACAAGCTGAACATGAGCTAGCAGTGTAATGCAGCAGCCAAGAAAGCCAATGCGATTCTTGGTTGCATCAATAGAAGTATGGTATCTTGATCAAGGGAGGTAATGGTACCACTCTATTCTGCATTGGTTAGACCTCATTTGGAATCCTGTGTCCAGTTGTGGGCACCTCATTTGTTGGGAGTGGCAACCTTTGCATGCCTAATTAATTAGCTAGTTAGTTTGCATGTTTATTGTAGGCATAGAGAGATAGCCTAGAGTAAATTCCTGCTTGTTTCAGTCAGCAACTCTTCCTCCAGCACACACACATTCTTTGTCCTTAAAAGACTCTCTTGCCGTTTACACCCCTCTCTTTTGTCTTCATCTTTTGTACTGAAAGTATGCTGTGAGATCTCCTAACAGAGATTATTTTCAGCAAGCATGTGACTGCTTAATTTCGTCTTACCTTTCTCGTGTAAACTATGCACACGATTATGTGAGTAAATCCTTTTTACATATTTTTAACTAAACTGTTTGTGTTTATTTTGAGCTAGATTAAGTGTGTCTGGGGTGGAGATGATAGAAGTGGGGCTGGTAATCCGTTCAACTTCCATCTGTGCATTGCAGAAAACTCTGCTGCTTGGGAGACTTATTACTAAAAATCTCTCAATTCTCCAGCAGGTTATGGGGTCCCAGAACAGAACAGTTACCAGATTTTTTTGTTTTTAGTTATTTTTGCTTTGGGTCTTTCTTATAAAGGCAGCTGGTTTTTCCCTCTTCCCCCTTTTTGGAAATACACATCAAGCTAGAGATTTTTTTTTTTACCATTTACCTTTTGGGTGCTGATTCTTTTTCTTTTTTCTTTGGAATTGCTAACTAAAGCAAAAATGCTGCATGCAGACTTAGACCTAGCTTCCAAACCTAGACTTGTGTGACTCACTAATGAGAGCTATACAGAATAGAGACAGAAATTAAATTTAGCCTTTAATCACCATAATGTTCTTGATGCAATTGAAAAAGAAAAAAAAAGTGGCAAAGCTGCAGAACAATGGTTGAGAACAGGTGCCACAGCACAGCACCTAATCAGTAATGCATTGTGGGCTAATCAGCTACTTTATGCAAGTGCAAAGGAAATGTTAGACAAAATTAAAGAAGTTCACAGTCTTTCATACGAAAAGTCCCAGTCAATTTGGATGAGGGAACTTGTACAGTTTCACCTTCATACTAAAGTAGGCTGTGAAGCTTATATCAACAAATTGATTATGATTTTGGATAAGTTGAATTCCTGTGGATTCCAGTCTTCTGATAGACAAAAGGTTTGTTTCCAGACTGGAACTCTGGGATCAGAGGTCAATCCCTTCATCTCTCTTGCAAATCTTAAAAGGGCTAACCTTTAATGAAGCTATGTCTAAATTATGAGAAGAATGCATTGACCAAGGGGTGTCCCCTTTTGATCATACACGGAGACCAAGTGGATCAAATTACCTGGTCATTAAGAAGAGCAGACCCAAAGCAATCAGAGTTCACTTGTTATAACTGCAACCAGAGGGGTCACATTGCAAGAAACTGTACCCTTCCCAAAAATCTTCAGCCAATGGTAGTTCTCCAACTAAGAAATTTACAAGACAAAGGCAGCATGAAGTAGGTGAATCAAGCAAACAGTCTTACAGAGGAAGCAATTCTTTTTTAATGGGACAGACTCTGGCAGTTAATGACTACAAGCAGAAATTTCATCTGCCACAACACATTTCCTGATGCTTATTGGATGTTCGGGCGGATGTTGTTCAGATGTTGTTCAGAAATATGGTCAGTTCCTCTTTCCCGTGGCTCCAAATGGTCACCGCACATTTTCTGATGCTTACTTTGATACAGTTGATAGGGATGCTACAGGAAATGATCCGTGCAGATCCTGGGATCAGGAAGCTGCACTTTAAACTGCCTATTGCCTAATGGCAAAGTTACCCAGAACGTAGCGAATGATGGCTTGTTTATTCCTGAATTACGCTGCAACCTGCTCAGTGTGTCCGCTTTAGATAAGAAAGGATTTGAAATACTTTTCAAGCAAGGAAAATGCACAGTTACCAAAGATAATGTCCTTTTTTGCAGAAACAATTGAGAATAATGGTGTCTATGAGTTACATCTTTCAGCTCAACAAGCCAATGTTGCTAGAGCACAGATGGATGAGGACAGCCTTGACCTATGGCACAGGCGTCTTGGACATCGTGATCCAAAGGCAGTTCTTGAACTACAGAACCAGAACTTGGCCACAGGAATCAAGGTAAATCAACAATACAACGAGGACTACCAGGTGTGTAACTTGTGTTGAACAAAAGTCAGTCAGACCCTCATTTCAGCCAAGGACTGAAAATAGAACCACTAAGGTACTGGATCTCATTCACAGTGATTTGTGCGGTCCATTTAAAGTACCTTCACTTGGCAGAAACAGATATGCTTTAATTTTTGTGGATGATTTTTCAAGGTACTGTGCTACTTACCTACTGATAGAGAAGAGTCAAGCCCAAGACATGTTACAGAAGAACGTTGCCAAGGTGAGAACCAAATTCAAGTTGACACCTAAAGCTATCCAGACAGATGGCGCTGGTGAGTACATTTCGCATTGCACACCAGCTTTCCTGGAAGAGCATGGCACTTTGCATAGGAGGAGTGTTTCTTTATACTCCTGAGGAGGATGGAATTGCTGAAAGGAAACTGAGATCTCTCTTGGAGATGACAAAGTGCATCCTGGCAGATGCTCATCTTCCCAGTAGATTTTGGGGCGATGCCTTTACGACTGGAACGTATCTCCAGAATAGATTGCCAACAAAACGCACCACACAAACACCATTTCAACTATGGCATGGCAGAGTACCAGACATGAAACACATCAGAATCTTTGGAAGCACTGCGTATTCATGCATACCACAACAGAAGGGACACAAACTAGATGCAAGAGCAGAGCAGACTATTCTAATTGGCGATGCTCCTGGAAGCAAAGGCTATAGAGTAATGCACTTAAAGACTGATGAAGTCACTACTAGGCATGTAGTTTACTTTGATGAACAAAGCAGAGTTGATAAGAGAGAAACTGTCATAGACTTTCCAGATGAACAAGAGACTATCTTAGAATCACTAGAAGAAGAGCAAGATGCTGAACCTCTCTGAGAAGTGTAAATCTTGCCTTCATCTGAAATGCCACAAGCAGCTATATAACCTGATTCTGAACAAAGGAGTGGGGTGGGTGCTGCAGAAATGAACTAAAGACAGAAAGCAGTACACCAGGAGAAGGGGATGCAGATGGCTCTGACCTGAGCACTGGACTGGAGGATGCTGCAGAGATAGAACAGTTTCCAGAACAGGTTCCCAGATGCTCAACGTGACCCAACAGAGGTGTACCAGCTCCATGCTTGTCCTACATCACAACATCAGTGTTACCAAATGAACCATCAAGTTTTGAAGAAGTTGAACAGATGCCTGCAACTGAGGCAGCTCAGTGGATAAGAGCAGCATAAGAAGAAATAGATGCACTGCATAAGGATAGAACATGGACACTTACTGAATTTCCACCAGAAAAGAAAACCATAGGATCCAGATGGGTCTTCAAGCTGAAACTGGATGCACAAGGAAAGATGGAATGCTACAAAGTAGGGCTAGTAGCTCAGGGCTTCTCACAGAAATTTGGAATAGACTTTGATGAGACATTTGCACCTGTTGTCAAACACAGCACTGTAAGACTGCTTCTCAGTCTAGCTGCTTCCAAACAAATAGATGTCAGACACCTTGATGTGAAAACTGCTTTCTTACGTGGACAGATAACAGAGGACCTGTATAATGTAAAGTCAAAGGTTTTCACAGCCGGAATCCATGGGTTGTTGTGGGTTTTTCGGGCTATGAGGCCGTGTTCTAGTATTATTTCCTCCTGACATTTCACCCGCAACTGAAACAGGACACAACTAACAGCATCACCAAGAAAACCAACACCTTGAGCAAAAATTAATTGATTCATCCAAACACATGCCAACATCTGTGCAAATCGGAGGCTCGCTCACCCAGACTATATGGACTTCCAAAAATCCACAAGGACTCCATTCAGCAAAGGGCAAGAGGGATCCTCTAACTTCAGCAGGAGTGTACCACCTAGCTTGGAGCTGTGGGCAGATCTACACAGGGATGCAGTGTCCAAACACGAATCAAAGAACACGAAAGACACTGCAGCCGGCCCCTCCTGAAGCTGCAAACCCCAGGATTCCATAGGATGTTGAAAGTGGAATAATAGCGCTATAACAGTCTAGTATAGAAACGGCCTTGGTGTGTTCCCTCAGGCTCTGGAATCCCCTTCTTGGGGAGGTTAGAGTGGCCCTCTCCTTGCTCTCCTGCTGGCAGCAGGCAATGACTTCTTAAACTATGTTGGCAGGCTTTGGGGAAGTGACTGGTGTGTTGCACTGCCCTTTTAAAAATCCTTTTCTATTTCTAACAGATCTTTTAAATTGTTTTTGATGTTATTGATAGTTTAATGGTTACATGTGAATGGCAATCTTTGGACATTTTTATCTATACAACCCTCTGAAGATGCCAGCCACAGATGCAGGTGAAATGTCAGGAGCAAATACTACTAGAACAGGGCCCCATAGCCCAAAAACCCCACCACAACCCATTTATCTATACTGTTTCTATTTTGTCAGCTGCCTCCCAATTCAGGAGATGGGGAAGAGTGATGTTTCTTGCATCTCAGGGGGCTGGAAAGGGCTGCAGGGCTGGGCAGGAAGGAGGACGAAGAAGAGGAGGAGGAGGGAAATTGTGTGTGTGTGCGTGGAGGTGGGGTCAGGTCTTCTACTGCTGCCCCATGTTCAGCTTTACTTAACAGCAGCACCAGCCCTGGGAAAAGGGATCTTGGGTGGCAAATAAGGGGAAATACCTGCCTCTGTCTCTGTCTCAGTGTTTGGCAACCGATACCCACACTTGCACAGCTTTCTGAGCCTAGGAGACTGCCTGGGGGCAGGTGGCTGCTTGCCAGTTCCCACAGAACATGGTTCGTCATGCTGGGCATTCCCAGATATTCAAATATCTCCTTTGCGGTGCCATTGTTTTGTGATCTGGCATCTCCACCTTGGAGGAGGGGTAATTATACGCACCTGGTGCTGGTGCCTTTCCCAGCCAAGGGCCTGGCACTCACAGAAAGGAAGTGGCCTCGTCTCACCTCACAGGGGAGATCAAATTGCGTGTGCCAAAGGGGATTAGAAGCAATGGGTGCTATTTTTGCCTCCGCCAATGTTTCATCCACACCCAAGCCTCAAAAGTGGGCTGGTAGTGGGAGAGGTGGAAGGAAGAAATCAGCTTGCTCATCTGATCACCTTGGTTTTCACCTGTGAAATGTTGACAGAAATGTTTGCTAGAAGGACACGCCGGGGAGATGGTGTCTTGCAGCCTGTTCTGCCCTCCCACGGCTCTTACAGTCAACAACTTCTCCCTGATGTTTAGGTGGAATCCAGTAATTTGAGAGCCAGTGTGGTGTAGTGGCTTTGAGTGTTGGACTACGACTCTGGAGACCAGGGTTTCAATCCCCACCTGGCCATGAAAGCCCACCTTGGGCAGAACACACTCTCTCAGCCTCAGAGGAAGGCAAGGCAAACCTCCTTTGAATAAATCTTGACAAGAAAAGTCCATGATAGGTTTGCCTAAGGGTCACCGTGGTCAGAAATGACTTGAAGGTACACAACAACTACAAAGTAATTTGAATCCGTTTGTTCGTATTCTAATCTCTGGCACAGGAGAAAATGAGTTACCTCCATCTTCTGTGTAACATCCCTCCAGATCTTTGAAGACAGCTCCATCATGTCACCTCTCAGTCTTCTCTTCTCCAAACTAAACATACCCAGCTCCCTCAGCTGTTCCTCACAGGGCTTGGAGGTTTCAGGGTCTTTCCGCTGCCAAACTGTCACCTCCACGCCCTAGGGAGGGCCAGCTCTTTTCTGAGAAACAGGCAAATGAACAAAAGACGTTTCTTGATCCAAAGGGCTAGGCCAGAGGCCAGGTTTATTCAGTACAAAAATATAAATATACAGACAGCTGCAGCTGGGTGGCAATCAAGAGACATCAACAAAACATGGAGGCCTGACTAGGCCTTTTATGCACCAGGAGCCCTGGTGGCGCAGTGGTTAAATGCTAGTACTGCAACCACAAGGTTGTGAGTTCGATCCTGCCTGGCTCCAAGGTTGACTCAGCCTTCCATCCTTCCGCAGGTCGGTAAAATGAGTACCCAGCTTGTTGGGGGCAATTAGCTAAAATACCTTGTAAACTGCTTAGATAACACTCAGTTGATAAGCGGTATAGAAATAAATGCTATTGCTATAATAGATACCATACACTCCCACTACAGCATTTTCCACCAATGAGGTGGTGCCACAGGTGAGGAAGGGGCTGGGACTGCTGTGCTCATGTGAGGTAAGTGACCTCCTGCCAATGTGTAATGGCGGCCTGGTTTCCTCCACCTACAGACTACATTACCAAATAAGGTTATGTCCAGAGAGGGAGGTCCTACAGGTGAGGTAGTCATCATGTGGCAGACATGGCAGACTTGGGAGGGGCTAGTACTCCTGTGTATGTGACCAACTTCTAGCTGGTAATGGAGACCTCCACTCACAAAACGGCTCTTGCTGTTAGGACCTTTCTCCTAATATTTAGGTGGAGTCTCTTCTCTTGTCAGTGGAATCCCTTGGTTGAGTCCTGCCCTTTGGACCAGCAGAAAACAAGCTCTGCTCCATCTTCTACACAACAGCTTTCACATCACCTCTCAGTTCTCTGAGGATCTAAGGAAGAAAAACATCCTCTTCTCTTTATGTAGGAAAACCACCAATATGGTCTCCAAGCTAACTTCCCTTTGAGGGGGGAGGCTGTTCCAAAGCCAGGATGCCACCACTGAAAAGTCCCAGGACATGGATCTCTAGATGGTCTGCTCTTAACTGCGTGCTCTCAGAAGAAATCCTTCCTATGGTCTGTCCTGAAATCTCCCACCACTCAGCTTCAGAGCATGACCCAGGGGTCTGAATAGTAATAATATTATGCAGGAGAAAAGCAACGTTCTGTCCACTTTCTCCACACCATGCATCACTTTATACATCTCAACCAAGTCTTTGCTCACTCCCTTTTAAAAAATTGACACAGTGCCTTGTGATCATTTATTTGGCTTTCCCCTTCTTAGCCTTCTCCAGGTGTGCAACCCCCGCACCCACTTTTTAAACATGCAACAACCAGAATTTGATGGGTAGCTCATTGATTTTGGCGTCATCAGCTAAACTGAAGTGGAAGAAAAAAGATTCAGCGAGAAGGGACTTGCGTAAGACAGCACACTTGAGATGCTTGGAGGCAGGAACAGGTTTTCTCAGCTGTGGACTTTATGAAAAAAGGTGTGTGCTCTGATTCTTAAAGGCAACCAGCAGCACCATGGGGAAGGTTATTCCTGCCCTGAGTTCAGGTCAGTTGCAGCTGCAGAGAGAATCCCCTGGAGAGAAAGACAGCTGTCAAGCTGGATGGGAGGCAAACTTTCCTTGGACCGGCACCATGCCCTGCTCAGCAAGGGGAAGGAGGATGAGATGGTAAGAGGCAACCCCAAGTTAGTTCACTCGTCTTTCCAGGTATTTCTCATAAATCTGCCTTCCTGGTGTCTGCTCAAGGCATTTTGCCTCTAAAAAGAGATTTACTCATAGTCGAAGGGGGGCTCCCAGCTTTCAGCTCCTGTTTGGCAAATGGAAGGTAAGGAGTGAAATGCTTTTAAGATTTATGGCCAAATCCTTTGTTAACTCTTTATTTTCCAGGATCTCTCAACAGCTTTCCCTGCCAACCATTGAGGTTTCCCTCTGGGCTCTGTGGGGGTGGGGTGGGGTGGGGAGTTTCTTTGTTGTGATATCTGTGATGGATCACTTATGCTGACTCTTGGATGAGGTTGCATTTCTCCACAGGGAACAAGCTCGTTGTCCTCGGCATGCAATTGAACGCAGTGAGATTTTACGATAGTTGCGATCAACTTAACTGCCATTTAATAGTACAGGACGTGATCCTTCTCATTTTTCACTATTTGGGAAGGGTCCTGGAACTGAACCCCCAAAATGCACAGAGAGTCCCCTGTACTTCTTCCCCTAGTTAAACTGTGGGACTTGCTACCACAGGATGTGGTGATGGCTGCCAACCTGGGCAGTCTTCCAAGGGAATCAGACAGATCCAGAGAGAAGGAGCGTGGCTACACTTTTCCTTCCGAGAAATAAGAGTAAATCTGGGCTGCACAAACAGGAGCATAGAATCCAGATGGAGGGAAGCAGTAGTTCCACTCCATTCTGCTTTTCTCAGAGGAACAATGAAGAGGAAAGGATGGAGGGGCTGGAACAAAGGGAGGGGACTTCAAAGTGAAGTAAGAAGAGAAAAGCAAATGAATCCAACTGCATGAGCCACAGATGAGGGAGGCGGGTTTCATCTACATCTCTGACTCCTCTATGAATCAGCTGGGTTGCATTCCGTGACTCAAGCCTGAAATGTCCTCACACTGTTGTCCCTTTCCTCCTGTGCTCTGCAGGGGGGGTCTCTCGGAAAGTGGCCCCGGAACCCTGGTCAATTCTGCTGCTTAGGTTCTGTTCTACCTGTGTCTGGATGAGTTACATTTCACAGTTATTTTGCAACAGGACCTAAATAGTTACTTCACAGTTACTTTTCAGCTGCTGGGTAGTAATTTGAAAACTCTGACTGCCATGATCTTCTGACTTGTGCTACCTAACACGCCTCTCTTCCATCCCAAGCTGCAAATTTACCTTGCGTAACTCTGCACCCTCAGTTACACCTGTGCGGGAACAAGTATAACTAGTTTTTTGGGAGATTAAACCGTAGAATCCTAGAATCCTGGAGCTGGAAGAGAACCCAAGGGCAATCCAGTTCAACCTCATTCCAGCAGGCAGGAAGATACAGTCCAAGCACTCCCTTGGACAGGTGGCATCCAGGCTCTGCTTAAAACCTCCAAAGAAGGGGGAGACCCCAACACACTACACTGAGGCACCAGTAGATTCCACTGTTGTTCTTACCTTCAGGAAGTTTCTCCTAATGTTTAGGCAGTATCTCTTTTCCTGCAGTTTGAAGCCATTGCTCCAACGTGTCCTAGTCTCTGGAGCAGCAGGAAACAGGCTTACTCCACCCTCCATATGACATCCCTTCAAATATTTAAACATGCCTATAATATTTAAATGTTTGACTTTCTTTTCCCCAGGCTAAAGATCCCCAGCTCCGTAAGATCCTCTTCTTTTCTTTCTTTCTTGAGTCTTAAAAAAGGGAAAAAAGAGAAAAGAAAAAACAAGATGCCAGGTTGAGTATTAGCAGTGCTCCAGAAATATGAGGAAGCTGACCTTATGGCTCTTTTGAAAGGGGAGGGGGCTCCTCTTTACTGTTTACCTGGAGTAGATACCTCCTCTCATGTCTGTGGGGTGGAGAATCAGTTCTGGGCTGTTGTCTGAACTTTAAGGGAGCTACCCAAGGTGCTGAAACTACTTTGGCCAAAGCATTCAGCACCCTTAAAGAAGAACACTACAAATCAGGCACCTTGCAGGATCAGACCAAACGTCTATGTGGTCCACTGTGCCGTTCTCACAGCAGAACCTGAGTGCAGTCCTCTTGGTTATGCAGCCCAGCAACGGACAGGGACACAGGGAGCTGCCTTGTGCCGAGTCAGCCTTGCAGGTCCCTCTTTGGGGTTCAAGGCATCTGAGGGGTCCTTCTGTCCTGGAAGGGGCTTGGCTCTTTGAGGTCTTCTCCCACTTTATGGCCATATAAAGTTGTAACACTTACTGGCAGTGATGGCTCTCTCCAGTACTTCAGGCGGGATTCTTTGCTAGCCCTCCCGGGTGGTTCCCAGTGTAATCCACGGGTTTCCAAGGAGGACTGACCCTGCTTAGCTTCCAAGATCAGACTAGGTGGGTCGTGTTCAGAGTTGTCTGGTGAACAGCCTGCTCCCTCTGCTGTTGGAGAGAGTTGATGTTCCTCATGGCTAGCAACCACTGGTAATCTCATCCTCCTGTTGACTTTCTCTTTTCTAAAAGCCTCCCAAGTTGGTTGCCATCATTACATTTGATGGTACAATTTTTTTTTAAGTATGTGCTGTATCAAGAAGTCCTTCCTTTTATCTCTTTCTAATCTCCCACCATTCAACTTCATAGAATAATGGAATCATAGTGTTGGAAGAGACCACAAAGGACATACAGTCAAACACCATTCTGCCATGCAGGAAGACACCATAAAACCATTCCCAACAGACTGCCATCCAACCCCTCCTTAAAAACCTCCAAAGAAGAAGATTCCACCACACTCCATTGAGGTAGCAGTGGATTCCACTGTCAAACTGCTGTTATTATCTAGAATTTCTTACCAATGTATAGGTAGAATCTCTTTTCCTGTAGTTTGAAGACATTGCTCCATATCCTAGTCTCTGGAGAAGCAGAAAAAAGACTTGCTCCATCCTCCATATGATATTCCTTCAAGTATTTACACATAGCTATCATGTTGTCTCTTAACCTTCTCTTCTTCAGGCTAAAGATACCCAGCTCTCTAAGCCCAGGTGTAGTACCTTATATTTCTCCCATTTTGTGAGCTTTGGCCCAGCTCTCTAATCAGTTAAGGTCCTTTCAGATTCTGATCCTGTCCTTGGGAGGTGTTAGCTACTCATTCCAATTTGGTGTCATCTGCAAATTTGATCAGCGTCTCCTCTACTCCTTCATTCAAGTCATTGGTAAAGAGGTTGAGTAGCCCTGGACCCAGGACAGAACCCTGTGGCACCCCACTAGTCACTTCTCTCCAGGATGAAAAGCAGCCATTGGTGAGGAATATCCTTTGGGTTTGGCTGGTCAGCCAGTTACAAATCCACTTGAGAGTAACAATTGCTAGCACAGATTTCATTTGTTTGCAAGAATATCATGGGGGAGGCCTTACTGAAATCAAGATATGCTACGTCCATGACTTGTTTTTGGGAAACCCATATCGCCTTTTTGTGATCACAGTATTCCTTTCTCAGTGCTTACAGACTGTCTGTTTAATGATCTGCTCCAGGACCTTTCCTGGTATTGATGTCAGGCTGACTGGGTGCTAATTGTTTGGGTCCTCTTTTTTCCCCCTTTTTGAAGATGGGGACAACATTTGCCTTCCTCCGGTCTGCTGGGACCTCTCCTTTTCTCCAAGAACTCTCAAGGATTACTGCCAGTAGTTCTGAAATTACCTCTCCCAATTCTTTCAATACCCTTTGATGCAGCTCATCCGAACCCAGAGACTTAAACTCCTTTATAGTAGCCAGGTATTCCTGCATTACTTCTCTACCTATTCTGTGCTGCGTTTCCCCGTTTTCTCCAGGTTGAAAAGTGTTTGTTTTTTTCCAAAGAAGACTGAAGACTGAGACAAAGAAGCTGTTGTGTAGTTCTGCCCTTTCTCTGTCCCCTGTTACCACTTCTCCATCTTCTTGTCACAGCAGCCCTTGTTTCTCTCTTGTGTCTTTCTATATTGCGATTGAATGGTGGGAGATTAGGAACAGAGGAAAGGAAGAACTTCTTGACACAGCATATATATACATGCTCTGTGTGTGTGTATGTGTGTGTGTGTGTGTGTGTTGCAATGCTCCTCTGCATTCTACAAAAAGACCAGGCTCTATACAAGTGTTAAAATGGAGAGAACTCTTATTGTTGCTTTTGGAATAACATGAACACGTTGTTCATGTTATTCCAACTTATGGAGACCCTAAGGTGAACCTATCACAGGTTTTTCTGGGGCTGAGAGTGTGTGACTTTCCTAAGGTCACCCAGAGGGTTTCTCTGGCCGAACGGGGGTTCAAACCCTGGTCTTCCAGTGTCCTAGTCAAGCACTCAAATCACTACAACACCCTGACAGAAAACTTGCACACCCCAAAATCAGTTGCAGAATTCTTCCCGAACATTCAGTTTCAAACCTCTGAGCAGCAATGAACGAAAAAGTTTAAAAGGAAGGAAGACTGGAAAGGCAAGCTGCTGAACTGGATATAGCTACACATTCTAATCCCTCAGCAGTGTTGTGAACAGTGACAATGGCTTCTTGGCAAATGACACGTATTAAGTCACGAGGTTTCATCACAGCTACTCAAGTAACAGAAAGATTTTCCTCCTACCTGCTTCCCAGAAGTATTCTGCTCTTTCTGTACCCAGAGGCATCCTTTTTCTCACATTCTTCACACAGGGTGGTGGTAGCTTTGGGCCAGGGTCATGGGGTGACCAAGGGGCAGCCAACGGGAAAGGAGGATTGGGGCCCTGGGGGTGGTCTCGGGGAAACAACAATGCACTTCTCTGGCACGTCTGTAGGAAGAGGAGGAGCCTGAAGCTGGAAACTGGAGGCTATAGAGGGGTGTATGTGTGTGTGTGTGTGTGGTGCTGGGGGGACGGACTTGATTGCTGCTGAGGAGTTTGGAAGGGTGGGGGCACCAGGGTGCAAAGGGATCTAGGAGTCTTCATAGACCACAAGCTGAACATGAGTCAGCAGTGTGATGTGGCAGCCAAGAAAGCCAATGCAATTCTTGGCTGCATCAATAGGAGTCTGGTGTCTAGATCGAGGGAGGTGCTGGTACCACTCTACTCTGCTTCGGTTAGACCCCATCTTGAATACTGTGTCCAGTTCTGGGTACCCCAATTCAAGAAGGATATTGACAAGCTGGAGCAAGTCCAGAGGAGGGTGACCAAAATGGTGAGAGGCCTGGAAGCCATGAAGCCCTATGAGGATAGACTTAGAGAGCTGGGTATGTTTAGTCTGCAGAAGAGAAGGTGAAGAGGGGACATGGTAGCCATGTTTAAATATTTGAAGGGATGCCACGTAGAGGAAGGAGGGGACTTGTTTTCTGCTGCTCCAGAGACCAGGACAAGGAGCAATGGATTCAAGCTGCAGGAAAGGAGATTCCACCTGAACCTCAGGAAGAACTTCCTGACAGTCAGGGCTGTCCGGCAGTGGAATCTGCTGCCTCCATGGAGTGTGGTGGAGTTTCCTTCCTTGGAGGTTTTTAAGCAGAGGCTGGATGGCCATCTGTCGGGAGTGTTTTGAGGGTGTTCCTGCATGGCAGAATGGGGTTGGACTGGATGGCCCCTGGGGTCTCTTCCAACTCTACATTTCTATGATTCTATGATTCTATGAAAGCTTCCCTGTCTCTAATTGTCCTTTTTTTCCTAGTTCATGCCATCTACCACCACCACCTTCATCATCAGACATCAAAAACTGGGGTGGGCTCCTGGACTTTAATGGTTTTGTAGAAGAGGGGATTTCTGCAGGTATATGTACACAATCCATATATATGCAGTCTTTTCTGCATATGCAGAACTTTCTGAAAGTAAGAACAATAGTGGAATATGCTGCTGCCTGAATGGAGGGTGGTGAAGTCTCCTCCTTCTTTGGGGGTTTTTAAAGGGAGGCTGGATGGCTGTCTCTCGAAGGGAGGGCTTGGGCTGCGCATTCCTCGATAGCAGGAATGGGGTTGGACTTGATGACCCTTGGGGTCTCTTCCAACTCTATGATATGTGTAGTGATGAATGATTTGTCTTCCAGTGCCACAGTATATCTATGTGTAGACATTCTGGAATAAAAGTGTCAAATATGACTTGTTATAAGTCACGTGCCAGACTGTCTCTTTGTGTTAATTCTCCACATTCAAACCACCTCATTGAAAGTTTCTTGATCTCTTTGTGGGACCTCTGCGGAGAGTAAGGGTGCTGGTTCTTCATAGTGCTGCCCCCCTTTTCTCCTTAAGTTTTAGGCATCCACCTGAGGGGCAGATCAGAATTGTGGGGCAGCGGGCAATTTCACACAACACAGTCACAACACCATGTTTCCACGTTCCCTTCCGTGGCTTCTCCCCTGGTTTGATGCCTCTCTTAGCAAAACACCTGGTAATGTTGGTGCATTGATTTCCCCCCCTCAGGAGATATTTGGCTACAAGACTCAAGGCTTCCGGAGGGCCCTGTGCGTGGCCGGCTACCTCCTGTCCTGTGGAGCCCTCCTGCTTCTCTTCTACTGGAAGCCGGAGTGGGACGTGTGGGCAAACTGCGTGCCCTGCAGCCTGGGGGAGGCGGATACCATATTGTTAAGGGCCACAGTAAGTTCTTCTTGATTTACCACACACGCAGCTTGCCTACATTCCTGTCCATGAATGTTACAGCTCAGGTGTGATCATGGGCTCTCCCATTATCCAGGCAACAAAGCTGAGGGGTCAGGTTACTCTCCCCTCCAGGTAGACAAGAGGTTAAGGATGTGTCGGACTTCGGGTATATTTATTGGAGGCCAGCATTACAGGGGAGCAACAGAGATTACAAGAGACAATTGCACAGTGAGGATGGCCATTTAGGGAGAAGTGTGGAAGCTCTGAAATGCCCCCAAGTGAGAGCTTGTAAAAACTTTGGAGGACACAAAGCACTGAGAGAGACAAAGAGATGGGGAGGTGTGAGGGTGCTGACTGCCTCCCTTCCCTTGGGAAGCCTGGTTGTAGGCTGGACAAAGGGGTCTTCCCACTCTTCCCATGACCACCCAAGACCCAGGACACCCTCTGCATTGTGAGCAGAAAAGGAACGTTCAACCAGTCACATGTGGCTGCTTTGCAACTCCTCCTAAGTAATGCCTGAAGGAAAGTGCCTTCATGTACGAGGGGCCCTTAAGCTTAGAATAAAAGCTTTCCTTCCAGGATCTCTTCTTTCCCTGCTGTCTTTAGGTGCCTTTGCTCAGTGCGTGCATGCATTTGCAATATACCATCCTCACCTCCCATAGGAGAGGGAGAGAAAATCTCTGCAGAGGTAGAAACGTGCCGGTTAAAGCCTTCAGTAACTTCCCACTAAGTTACTGAGTAACAGGGGGTCAGTTAGTGGGTGGTGGCAGGAGATGGGGGTCAGGAGATGGGGCCAGGAAACCTGTTAGATCCTATTTATGGATATTATAGTTCAGATGAAGTATGTTCTTCACCATTATTGTGTCCTTCATGTTTACGTCCATTTTCATTAATGAGGGTTCTCTTTATCCCTTGTGATATCTTAGCACTGTGTCAAATTTCACTGGAGGCTGCGTCCATTACCCTTCCCCCAGAATTACTTCATTCCTGCTCTAACAAGCATGTAATGTTTTTCAAAGTTTCTGTACAAGATAATTCCTCACCTGTTTCGGTTACCCCAAAATGTGGTGACTCAGGGGTCCACCTGCAATGCCGGTGCCTCGATAAGACAATGGAGAATATTAGCTCAAAGAGAAGGCCTGTGAGAGGCGGGTAACCTCACAAGATCTATTACACCCATGTATACTGGTACTAGTGCAGGGAAAAATCAGCTGGCAATTCAAAAGTAAGCTTGTTTATTGTATTGGGGGAATGAACAATCACACAAACTAGATCCAAGCAATCTTACAATCACACAAGGCTAGCTTAAGGAAAAGGGAAGAAAGATTTGCACAGGGACAGTTTAGGGTAACGATGGTGATACTTACCTATCCAGAAGTGAAGAGGCAAAGTGATGTGAGCCCTGGTGGCGCAGTGGTTAAATGCCAGTACTGCAAGCCACAAACCACAAGGTTGTGAGTTCGATCCTGCCCGGCTCCAAGGTTGACTCAGCCTTCCATCCTTTCACAGGTCAGTAAAATGAGTACCCAGCTTGTTGGGGGCATGTATAGAAGTGTTTCGAAATACATGCTATTTGTAAGTTGTTCGCCGCCTCAATCCATATGGAGAGGCGGGATACAAATAAATAAATAAAAATAAAATAAATAAAATGTGGGTTAGACCAAAGGCCCAAGGTTAGTGCAAAATAGGAATCAGAGAGGCAGAATGGCAGCCAGTATGCCAGAGTACCGTGAGTTGTCTACCTCAGAGCCAGGGTTTAAATACTTTTTCCATCTTGAGGGGGAAGGTGTTAATGGTTCTCAGGTAGCGTAGATAATGGGGTCCGGCTTGAGCTAATGGCCTTAGCATTAGGTGACAAAGGGACTGATGGGATTCATGGTAGCTCCTTAATGGTGAGGCAGGTAAGGGGACAAAAGGAGAGTTTCAAAGGACAAAAGGAAAAGGTTGAAGACAATCAGTCTTTCTGTGGAAGTAGTTTTAGGTGCTACTGTTTCTGAACGTTGAGTCATTGAGGGACATCTTCAAGTCGACTGTCCAGAGCTTCCCTGACTATGACCTAGCCTTACCCTGAGGTTCCAAGCTGACCTAGTTTTGCAACACAGGTGTGCAGTCACTTCCTTTTTGCCAGCAAGCTTCACAGCATAGCAGGATATAATTTATATTTCATGCCAATTAAATATTTTGTCAATTAAACCATATCATGGAGTGGGGGTGAACAGCCAGGTAACAGTTCTGTATTTGTTCCCCTAGGATGAGTTTCAAAGATATACTAGGAAGAAGGTGATCTCTCTTGACTTGCTGAGTCTCCTGGGCAACGAAAAGTTGGATTGCTTCTTCAGTGAAGACCAGGAATCTGTCATAAACAGAGCCATAACAAGGCCTCATCTCAAAGTAAGCTTTTCTTGGAATCCATGAGACAAGGGGATGAAGGAGGTGGAGAAAGCCAAAGTTCATTTCTACTCTGACCTGTAGTGGAGAGGAGTAAGCTGGGTCAGTCTGAAGTTAGATATAGGAAAGTCAAGGAGACTTGCCGCTGAAATGTTCAAATATCTCAGAATTTCACCCAGGTTCTTCTTCCCTTGGGCAATGTCCTAGGCTCAAGGTCTTCAGTGGACCTCGTGGAACCTTTTGAGACCCTGTATAGTGGGGATCAGAATCACCAAACCTTCATGGCTCCTCAAAAAAGAGATGAGTCTCATTTCATCTCGTATGGAGGCTGTGACTTTTCTGTGAGGCCTCACGTGGGATCATGAGTGTTCTGAACCCATTTGGCCTGCTGTTGATTCGGACAAATCCTCTTTACAACCAAAATGCGCTCAGCTCCCATCTCAGCCTCCCCTTCCCCCATCTTGTTTCTGTCCAGAGAAGGAGTTGGCAAAAAGTCTCCTTAGCATCTTGTTTCTAATGCCTTTGCAATGTGTTGCTCTTGTAGGTGAGATACATCCAGGTACAAAAAATCCGCTATGTCTGGGATGTATCTGAAAAAGTGTTTGTCAGAGTTGGGTGAGTTTTTGACTTATTAGCAGGAGACTCTGGAAATTAAAAAAAGGGGAACTTTGTACAAAGTATTATTTCACATCTTGTGTTGTCCCCTTTATAGGTCACTTGAGGACAGCAACACTTGTCATGATATACACCAAAAATTTGGAGATGGACTGACAAAGAAACAGCAAGACCTCAGGTATGCTCCACAGCACAGTCAGGAGACCAGTTAAGGTTACATATTTTAGCAGACCTGCAGGCTCTTGCCTTTTTGCAAAAGGTGAAGTTGTTGCCCAAGAGTCTGAAGTATCTTCCCAGCCTTGCATATGGACCAAGTTAGGAACAGCACCGGCCAGCAAAATATCCCCTCTTGGAGATTTTTCAAGGATTGGTTCTTAAATACTATAGGCTGAAGTCCTTGTCAATTCAGAGTGAGAAAAGGAAGAATGACCTTTGTTCTGCACTGACTGTGTGACATAATGCTGGAAAATCAGAACAGTTATCACTCATCATGGTTTCAATGCAATCCCTCATTTGTTTGGATCCCCAAATTGCGAGGAAGTGTGAGGCTAATTGATGCCCTGCCACTCCTCCATCCCTCCCTCTGTCCCCTCCCAGGCTGTTTATTGTCCAAGGAGAGTAACAGGTTCCCCTCCATCTCTCTGTTTCTCAGGAGGCTGGTGTGTGGACCCAACAGCATTGAGATCGAAATACGACCAATCTGGAAACTGCTTTTCAAAGAGGTAACTGCGTGCCATTCCAGCCTCACCTGCTTGTTTTTCCAAACAATTTCCAAGAGCTTTTGATTGAAGGTGGTCCAGACCTCTCGTGGCTGTCTTTTTGTCCCCCTGATCAGACCGGCTTTGTGGACTCCAAGAGTATCACACTGGCAAAATCGTATCCAGTAGTGTCATAATCAGACTGAACCATTTCGTTTTATGTATCTGCCTCTTTCTCTCAGATTTTTTGTACCTGGATGTCATTGGGCCCTGTAATATTGCTCCTGGAGTAGATGTTAGAGGGGAGTTCTCATTTGGGTTTGTAGCAGGGTCTTGCCCCAGAGCTACCATCAAGGTTATGTATCTTGTTGTAAGTGTGTAGTTCTTTAAGATTTGGAGGTTGTCTGTAGGCTGGTAAAGGCTGGCCTCCCAGAGTGTGTGAGAGGGCTGTGTTATTCTCCAAAATGGTTGTTCCTTATTGATGATGCATTTGAATGGTCTCAGCTAGAGAACACAGATGGCCAGTAGGGTTATTTTGCCATCTTGTTTTGTCGGTCTGTCCTGTAGTAGTTGGTTTCTGGGAATTAATCTTGCCTTGTCAGTTTGTTTCCTTCTTAGGTGGGTATTGCAGCTTGTGAAATGTCTGTGGTAAATCCAAAAATGTAGAGTCTCTGTCTTGTGGGTCAAAGCAGATGTGGTTGTATCAAAGGGCTTGGCTGTAAACAGCAGGTTTAGTAGTGTGTTAGAAAAGAATGCTGTGATCAGTGATAGTCAACATGGGTATCTCAAAAACAAGTCATGCCAGACTAATCTGATCTCTGTTTCTGATAATGGCACAAAGTTATGAGATGAAGGGAATACAGAATGGACTTCCTTTGACCTAAACACTATACTCCTATTGATGTAGCCCAGAATCACATTGCTTTTTTTAGCTACCGCATCACACTGCTGACTCGTGCTCAGCTTAAGGTCTACTGAGACTCTTAGATCCCTTTCACATGTAATTTGGTCAAGCCAGGTGTCACTCATCTTATATCTGTGCACGTCATTTTCTCTGCCCAAGTGTAGTACCTTACATACAAGTCTCCCTGCTAAAATTCATTTTGTTAGTTTTGGCCCAGCTCCTTTTGAATTCTGATCTTGTCCTTGGGAGGTGTTACCTACCCCTCCCAATTTGGTGTCATCTGCAAATTTGATCAGCATGCCCTCCACTCCTTCATCCAAGTCACTGATGAAGATGTTGAACAGTCCTGGGCCCAGGATAGAACCTGTGGTTTTCTGGTGATCACTAGTCACTTCTCTCCAGGATGAAAAGCAGCCATCTGTGAGGAGCACCCTTTGGGTTTGGTCAGTCAACCAATTACAGATCCATCTAACAGTAGCTTTGTCTAACCCACATTTTATTACCTTGTTTGCAAGAATATCATGGGGCACCTTGTCAATTGCCTTACTGAAGTCAAGATATTCTGTGTCCACAGCATTCCCTTCATCTAGCAAGGCAGTGACTCTATTGAAAAAATAATAAATTTAATCTGGCATGACTTGTTTTTGAGAAACCCATCTTGACTTCTAGTGATCATGGGAAGTGGGGTTCAGGCAGCAAATGTTTGGGTCACCAGGGTGAATACAATGAGGGCAGCCCCTCTGTGATATGGATGCACCAGCTGTGCTTCTCTACAATTTACAAGATACACAGAGATACAGAGCCTCTGGGCTGGGAAGCTCACCAAAGAGAGACATAGGGCCTTTCCACACTACACTGTTATAGTGCTATTATTCCACTTTCAACATCCTGGGGAATTCTGGGGCTTGTAGTTTCCTGAGGCCAAAGATCTCTCTGGCTGAGAACTCTAAACACCCCTCCCTAAATTCCAAACCCAAGGATTCTATAGGAGGTTGAAAGTGGAATAATAGCAGTATAATAGTGCAGAAATGCCCTCAATGAACTGGGTTGGCGGAGGGTGGTGGTGGTTACTGTGTCTGAGAAGTGGCCTCGTGCATCACATTGACATTGTGGCCTCTGTTCTCTTGACAGGTTTTGAACCCTTTTTATGTGTTTCAAGCTTTCACCCTGACTCTCTGGCTGACCCAAGGGTACATTGAGTACTCCATTGCCATCATAATCCTCTCCATCATCTCCATTGCCCTCACGATCTACGATCTGCGACAGGTGAGCCTCCTGCTCCATTTGCTATGTTGTCGGTGAACCCACAGGAAGAGTGGTGTTACTTCTCAGCAGTTGTCCTTGCTCTTAATTTCCCTGCTATGTTTAGAGTAAGGCTGTTCAACTGACCCAGCCAAATCCTCAACAGCAAAGGAAGTTGGGCTGCCTTGGAGCCCATCCACACCACACAATTACAGTACTTTGACACCATTTTAATTGCCACAGCTCCCGTCTTTGGAACCCTGGGATTTGTAGTTTGCAGACAAGAACTCACAATTCCTTGCTAGAGGGCTCCCCTAAAGCAGCTTTTCTGGGAATGTGCTAGAGAATTCTTAGTCCCACCCCAAACTAAAAATTCCAAGATTCCATTGGGTAGCCTCATGGCAATTAAAGTGGGACCAAAGTGCTATACCAGTGGAGATGAGGAGTATGAGCACAAAAGGGTGACATTAGGTATTTCGTAGATTGTGAAGATGATCCACAAGCCCTATGAAATCTCAGGCAGTAGGGGATCTCAATTTGTCCTCCATACTTCCACTGTGGCCACACACTTGGAAAAAATCACCAGGCAGCACCGATTGGGCAGTTTCTGTACTTGAAATCATAGAGCTAGAAGGAACCCCCAATGACCATCCAGTCCAACTGCCTACCATGCAAGAATGGACAACTGCAGTGGTCCAAAGAGATGGCCATCCAACCTCTGTTTAAAGACCTCCAAAGATGGAGAGTCAACCCCCTCCGAGGTGGTCTGTTCCTCTAGAGAATGGCTCCTACCGTCAGAATTTTCTTCTTAATATTTAGTTGGAGTCTCATTTCTTGTCATTTGAATCTGTTGACTTATGTTCTTATCCCTTGATCAGCAAAAACAGGCTCTCACCATCTTCTCTTTGACAGCTCTCCAACTGATTATGCGTGGCTGTCATGTCACCTCTCTCATGTCTTGTCTTTTGATTTGCCACAGCAATCCTTCAAACTGCATGGCCTGGTGGAAGAGCACAACAAGGTCCAAGTCAAGGTCTGGACTAAAAATGAAGGTAAATGTTGTATCTTGCCACAAACCTACCTCCTCGTTTTGTCTGGAAGCTTCCCATGGCTTCTGCCACCCCTCCCTTCCCACTATCATCTTATTCTTCCTGACTGGGATCATAAGTATATATCAAATCACAAACTGGAAGGGCCTGTGAAGACATTCTTCTAAAGGACTGGTTTCCTGCTAAAGGCCTGTTATAATTTGCTTTTGTGTTTTGCTTTGATAGTAGTTGTATCACATGCACATGTGCAGACAAACACACATGGGCACGTTGACCTCGACTCCAAATCTGGAGAAAATAATGGATAGAAATTTGAGGCCAGGAGGAGCCATAACTTGCATAGAGCCACAAGACCTCCCAGAAATTTATTTCCAAGCCAACATGGTGTGGTGATTTGAGAGCTGAACTCTGGAAAAGGGGTGACCATGGGCAAATCACTCTCTCTCAGCCTCAGAGGAAGGTCATGGCAAACCTCCTCCAAAGAAACCTGGCCAAGAAAACTCTAGGGGAGGGCCACCAAATATTAGAGTTGACTTGAAGTTTAAGAGCCAGCATGGTGTAGTGACTTAAATGTTGTGCTACACTGTGGGAGACCAGATTTTGAATCTCTGCTCAGCTGTGGAAACTCACTGGGAAACTTTGGGCAAGTCCCACTCTCTCAGTCTCAGAGAAAGGCGATAGCAAACCTCCTCTCAAAATCTTGTCAAGAAAACTCCAGGGGAAGATCACCATAAGTTGGACTCAACTTGAAGGCAACAATTGCTTTCTAAGGAGCCTCCCCCTTTGTGGATTTTGTTTTTCCCCAGGTGGCCACAAGTCAGAGTCCTGCCACTTGGTCCCCGGAGACGTCCTCCTCTTAGAAGGTCAGAAGCAATCTCTGCCCTGCGATGCCATCCTCATTGAGGGAAGCTGCGTGGTGGATGAAGGGATGCTCACAGGTGCGGAGCGGTCGTCTTCCTCGTCCTCTTCCCTCCTGCCTTCTTTCCAGACAGGCACTACCATCATGTCAGGGTTCTTTCTGCCACCATTTTCAGGAACTCTTTTCTATCCTGGGGGAGAAGATCCTGGAATGCCTTTCTGGGGGTGGGGGGCTTCTTCAGAGATGCTTAGAGAAGGAGGGAGGGCTGAAGGGGAGGAAGGAGTCTGGTTTCAACAGAGGACATTTTTGCACGAGGGTTTTATTGCAGAATTATCCTCCTTCAAAGAGGGAATTTTACTGAGGCTCCAAAGGTCTTCCTTTGGTCCCCAGCCCATGCTTTCCCAGGAGCTCTTCGGTCTCCTTTAATTCCCACCAACAATAAAGAAAAGACTAGTGGCATTTTATTGGCTGCAGTGTGAGCCCTTAGTTGGGATGGAGCATCTGCAACATTGTAGGGGCAACCTGTTCAGTTGGTGGAGAGTGCTATACTTTGGCACAACCCCTAAGAACGTGGACAGAGATGTCCACCCCTCTGCTTCCCCTACCTCTCATTTCTTCTCATCCCTCCCTTTGTCTCCATGTCAGCAGTTCCTTGGGGCAGGAATCTGTCCTGTTTCACTCTGTAGAACCCTCTGACGGGTCTGTATTACTACTGTAGATTGTCCGTGACTGTGCAGACTGAGTCGGGTGGGACTTGGGATGCCTTTGTAGGTGAAAGTGTCCCAGTGACCAAGACCCCCCTGCCCCACACGGACAACACCATGCCCTGGAAGAAGCACAGTGTGGAGGATTACCGGCGGCACATCCTCTTCTGTGGCACAGAGGTCATCCAGACCAGGCGAGCGGGCAAAGGGCCGGTGAGAGCCGTTGTGTTGAAGACGGGTGAGTGGTTTCACCCCACCTTTTGAGGAAGAGATGGGCTGCTCTGTGTGGGGGTGGGAGAAGGAAAAATGGGGGGGAGGGGTAAGGAGGGAAGAAAGAGGCGGAAACTGCCAAAGGATTTTAGGTAACTCAGTTTCTTGGAAGAATCTTTTGCCTGGAGAAAGTACAGCAAAAGGCCTAGCTGCATCCTAGGGCTCCCAGCTCCAAGGTTCAATTAGGCATTTTATTAGAACAACTAGAAAACTGGATTTTAGCTCTCAGAATTTGAAATACTTGCTCAGTTCTGCGGGGGTGGGCCTATTGGTTGCCATGCAATGTGGAAGTCTTTTTCTTTCCTTTGCCTGGAAATCTACCTGATCCCCATTAGGTTTTTCCCAAAATAACATACTCTGTTGTCCTAAGAGAGTCAGGATGTCCTATGCAGGATGGGGCAAGCTGGTTTCCTGCTGCCCCAGAGACTAGGACATTATGAAGCAATGGCTTCCAACTTCAGGAAAAGAGATTCCTCCTAAACATTAGGAAGGCTTTCCTGACAGTAAGAGCAGGTGGACAGTGGAATCTCCTGCTGCCTTCATGGAGTGTAGTGTTGTCTTCTCCTTCTTTGAAAGTTTTTAAACAGAGGCTGGATGGCCATCTGTCAAAAGGGGGGCTTTGCTGGTGTCTTCCTGCCTGGCCAAAGGCACTTGGGCTGGATGGCCCTTGGGGTCTCTTCCAGATCTAGGATTCTGTGATTTTATGATTCTGTTCATCCTTTGTTCATCATACTCCACTGAACCTTTTCCTGCAGGTTTCAACACTGCCAAGGGAGACCTGGTGAGGTCCATCCTTTACCCGAAGCCACTGAACTTCAGGCTCTACAAAGAGGCTTTTGCCTTCATTGTGTGCCTGGGCTTGATTGGGATCGCGGGGCTGATCTATGCGGCTTGTTTGTATGTGAACCACAAGGTCAGTCTTAAAAACAGAACTCCAGGGCTGCAAGCATGTGAGCCCCCCTCTCCACCCCCATGTTCTGTATGCATGGGAGGTCCACAATTCTCTCCATGAAAGAAAGCAGAGTGTTACTTTCAGTTTGAGGAGAATTTCTCTGTGGGGAGGAAACCTCAGCTCCTGCTCCGTGTGCCAGCTGATCGTGCATTTTGGGGGGAATGCTCTTTCCCATTCTCCTCCTCCACTTCTACTCTTCAACAGACACTCCTGTGTGGGCATTGAGCATGTTCACTTTTCCTAGGGTGGGTGGATTCCATTTGGTTTTATTTCATTCCTATAAGTTTTCTGCAAACCTTGGTTTCACCTGAACATGTTTTAGCCTCTCCATCATGTTTCTCAGTGGCTTCATTTTGGCACAGGGGCTGTTCCAACTCCACACCTGAGACTGCTGTTGATTGGTATTTATTTGCAAGGGGAACTGGCAGCAAAATGGTCCAGTGAGCTCTGTTTCTGTTCAGGGTTTGAGTTGGGTGGCCATTCCCTTTTCTGGGGTGTTCCGTAGTCTTATTTTCCACTTTTTCCCTCAGCAGCTATTCAGCACCCTACAGCCAACGAACCTTTTCAGTCCTCATTGTGGTTTCCCCTACAAGAATTTTCTTTTCCTTAAGGAAAATGACCTTTGCAGTCCTGCCAATTGTGGGTTTCCCATGAACCAGCTGATTCTTTCCTGTTGGGTGCGGGTGGTGAAATGATGTTTGTTAAATCAGGATCCACCCTTAGGAAGTGAGTGTGCAGTTAAGGTATGGGACGGTGTCAGGAACCGAGATCACATACACAAATGTACCAATGCTAATACATGATTTATTTAGAGCGTGATGCATGTACAAGACTTCAGTGATTGAACTGGAGGCAATTTGCAGAGATCAAACATTATAAGCAAGGCAATCTGTTCCCACAGTAAGCAGACAGCAAATGACCTTGGGGGAACTAACTCAGAATGGTATTTGTTATCGGTGCTGAATTCCAGGTGTTGTTGACTTAATGGTCTCTGGTTCACATTCTTGGTTACAAGCAAGCACTACATACTGCTAGTACATATCCCATACTAAATACTATCCCATGCTAATATAGAGGGACCACCCGAGAGACGGGGCTGTGGCACTGAAAGCCTGCCAATGTTACCACGGTTCTGTCATGCCGGTGATAGCACTAGATATCGCCTTGATATCAAACTTATTTGGCCTTCCCTTGACCTTTCTCTGCCACCCTGCTCCACGTGTTTGCGAGGGCCACCGGACAAGCATGTAAACAGGCGCGGCTGGTAATGGTTGGACATTCCAATCCCCACCTAGGCAGGCAGATTAAGACCACTGCGTTGCTCCAGGGACCTCTCTGCAGACACACCTTGCTTAAGCATGACTTTACACAAAGACGCACAGCCCTGAGCCAGCACCCTCTCAATGCTGAGCCATTTGCATACTGGCTACACTACTGTCATCCAGCGCTAAGCTACTCATGTAAAACCTGACCTTTTCCAATGTCTTTGTCCCGCTCCAAATTTCCTTTGTTCTCACCGAGCATGGCATGGCCTGTAGGCACAATCCATCCTATAAAAACTCCCGGATTCTGAGTCCACCTTGGAACGCTCGCTCCTCGGACACCTCAGATGCTCACTTTCCCCGTCCGGACCTCTTTCCCCATTTGGATCGCTCTGGGCTTCCATGTCGCCTTGCTGTCATTCAGTCTGACGAGCTCCCCTCAGCGAATTGCGCTGAGCTTTCTTCCCCGCAATCCTCCGCTTTTCTCCAGGACTACGAGATAAAGTGTCGTATCACCCATTTTCCCCGAAAACTCCCATTTCTAATTTCCTAGTTAGCTGCCTGCTAGTGGTGTCTTTTCTGTTGTTTGTCCTTTAATAAAGCTATTATTTTTACTATTTTAAAACTGTCTGACTGCTCTTCTGACCTGATGCTGTATACATAGGGTGGCAAGATCCCTGCTAAGTTACCCTGCCTCTCGTTAGCTTAAGAGAGTCCTCCAGTTAATTCCCCCATCTTGTGTTTTTGCTTGGTTATTTGGGCGCCCCTCTCGGGACCCCCAGAGAAGAGGGTAACACCAATGTGGAGGCACGGAGCCCCTGCCCAGAGAAAGACGGTCCCTTGCTCCTCATCACTTCCAGGCTGGTGTCCCCCCCAGTCCCCTCAGAAAGCCTCGTTTCCATTTATGAGCTCAGGAGAGAATACAGATTGTCCACAGAGGCCCTTATCTCTGTCCCACCACCTTCTCGGGCTTGCTTGGTGGAATCAAGGGCCTTCTTCGTGTCTGCACCTGGAGTTTGGAACTCTCTCCCCAGAGAGGCCAGGAGGGCCCCATTCTTGCTCTCCCTCTGTCGACAGGCCAAAACGTTTTTGTGTTATCGGGCTTTTATAAACCGAGTGGGGTTGTGTTACCCTTTTTACTGGGGGTTCCGTGAGGGACACCAAAGTGCGGTCTCAAAATATCAAAAGGTGGGGGAAATTAGCAAGAACACAAGTTAGCACTGCGAGAGGCAGGGCAACGGAGCGGAATCTTTTACCCAATGTCTACGGGGTCAGGCCGAGTCAAGGAGCAAACAGGATTGAAATAATAAATGTGATCTTTATTAAAATACAATCAAACAGTGTATGCAGCACACTCACACAGATGACTGTGGAAAATAAGGGTTGGAGTGGAACGGAGGGATTTTTAAGAGGGGTTGTTGGTCTGGGTGATACTACACCTGTCCTGAAGCCTGGGTAGATCACTGCGAAAGTTCGAAAGTGAGTAGTCTCAATATGTGGGACTGAGGGGAAGGCTCACCAAGCAAAGCAGTGGCAAGACGGGATGGAAGTTGGGAGCGATCCAAAGAAGCTCTCAAAATCAGGGGTTTTTGTAGGGAGAAATGTGGCTACAGGCTATTCCGTACTTGGGGAAAACAATATGTTTTGAGCTGGAGCCAAAGCCTCCAAAAGGTCAGAATTTAGCATGATTGAGTTAAGTCTGAATTGACAAAGAAGTAGACAGTATGCAAACGCAGAGCTCTTGACAGTTGAGAATTCAGCTGGCCGAGTCGCCTGCCCGGAGCAGGGAGTTCTTTGTAAGTAGCGTGCGTACATAATAGCGTGCTTGCCGGGAGGTCTCCTAAAGCAGCGATCTGGCTATTTCTGGCCTGCCTGGGTGGGAAATGGAATGTCCAGTGATTAGTGGCCGTGCCTAGTTTCGTGCTTGTCCAGGGGACCTCGCAGACACGTGGAGAGGGATGGTAGAAGAGAGCCAAATTATTGATATCAAAGTGATTTCTAATGTCACCCCAAGCGCGGCTTAGGGACTGCAGTAACAGTTGGGCTCTTAATGCTGTGCAGTTCTGTTTTCAAGGTTAGTGTAGCCTTTTAATGTGTTTTAACATTTTTAATGTGTGCTGCTTCCAACTTCATAAATTGTTTTTTTAAAGAAGCCTTTTAGGAATGTTCTGTGTTGTTTTTAATTTGTAATATTTTAAATGCTGTTAGCTGCCCTGCCTCCCATTATTGGAAGAAAGGTGGGGTTCCTGCCTGCCTGCCCTCTGTCTGATGGGTGTGTTTGTACCCTTTCTCCAGAGACCGGTGCCAGACACAGTGGCGATGGCCCTGCTCCTCATGACAGTGCCCGTCCCCCCGGCCATCCCGGCCGCCTTGACCACGGGGATCGTTTATGCCCAGAGGAGGCTCAAGAAGAAGAAGATCTTCTGCATCAGCCCACAAAGGATCAACATCTGCGGGCAGATCAACCTGGTCTGCTTTGACAAGGTGTGGCCCGGGGACACCTGGCTGGCTGGTGGCTGCGGAGAGGCCGCTTTGGCCTCCAAAGGCAGGATGTGTGGGTGGGGTGGGTGGGCAGGGAGATGGAGATGCTGCTACCGACTCCTGGGTAAAGGTAGGGGCTGCATTCAAATCTGCACCCACCCAGCCTTGAACAGAATCCTATTTCTCCGTCTCGGACTTCTGGCCCCCATCTGCCATTATGAATGTATGTATGTGTGTAGCATTTATTTATTTAATCTGTATGCTGCCCTTCTCCCAGAGTGGGATTGAAGGTGGCTTCCAGAAACAGTCAATTAAAAAATGTTAATAATAAATTTTTTAAACTTTATTTTTATAAGTGAAAATCCAAAAAAATAGTTTGAACGCAATTAAAATTGTTAGATAATTCATAAGACAGGAATTATCGGATAAAACGGTATAAAATCATTTCTAAAATATTCAAAAGTTTAAAAAGATAAATAAAACATCTCAATAAGAAACTCTCCTGCTTACACATTAAAAGAAAAGAAAGAAAGGTCCTTTCCACACGTGGGGAAGGAACCGTGCGAAAACGGGACTCACCGGATTTCTTCGGCATCCGGTTGAGTCTGTCGGGATGAGGAGCAGTGCTCCAGCGTCCAAAATGGCGGCTTTCGGTTGGTGGAGGCTCTCCACCAACCTGAGATGCTCGCCAGCCTAAAGCCCGCCCCCAGCATTAGTGCGCGCCTGCAAATCTGCACCGGAGCACGGCAACGGAGCAACATGGAGTTTTTTAAAAGGCATGCTGCGCGACCAGTTCTGGTCGCTCCGAACCGGACTGAGGTGTGGAACTATGAAAAATAGTCCACCCCAGTCCACTCCACGGTGCAGAAGACCTCCGTTGGAGGTTGCTCTGCACTGTTTTAATAGCCTGGTGCAGAAAGGGCCAAAGAAATGTCTTTGCCTGCTGGGGAAAGGGTAGGGCAAACCTTCCCCAGGTGGGCTGCTGTTGAGGTTGCTCAGTTAAGGTTGCTGCAGTTAAGGATGCACCCCAGCTGCTCAGAACTGCTCTGTAACCGGCAAAGTTGAGGAATCCTTTGTCCACTTTTATTGACACCTCTGTTGTCCTGAGTCTCTGGTCTCCCTCTGAGAAGCCAGTCTGGATGCAGTCACAGCTGGAGTACGCCTGGCCAGATTTGTCAGCTCCTTGTCTCTTCTTCTGTAGCCTAATTTTGGTGCCTTTCAGTCTGACAAAGAGTTCTGGGAACCTCAAAAGGGTCTTTCCCAGGTCCAAAGTTTGCATTTTCTAGAGGCTCAGCAACCTTCTTTTTCATGGTCCCACCACGGTCAGAGGCCTGTCTGGTGAGGACGCAGGAGAGGGCCTTCTTGGGGGCTGCTTCTTGGCTGCGTAATTCCCTTCCATGGGAGGCTCACCTGACTCCCTCCCTGCTCTTCTTTCACCTGCAAGCAAAGACCTTTTTATTTAAAGTCAAACCAGATGGTTATTCCTTTTAAAACTGATGCCATTTTATTATGATGACTATCTATATCTATATCTATATCTATATCTATATCTATATCTATATCTATATCTATATCTATATCTATATTATCTATCTATCTATAATCACTTAGGGATTTTTTTTAGCTGTATCTTGTTTTAGCCTTGTTGCAAGCCACCTTGGATCCCATATCAGTCAAGATATAAATAATTTTTTTTAAAAAAATACAGTCAGCCCTCCATATCCATGGGTTCTACATCTATGAATTCCAGCTGCCACTGCTCGAAAATGTTTTTTAAAAAAGTTCCAAAAAGCAAACCTTGATTTTGCCACACCGCAAGCACTGCGCTCACACATAGGAAGACCCAGCTGAAGCCTCCCACCATTTCACATCATTTCAGACTCTCTCCGGCCCTCGGTTGAGTTGTTCACCATTTTATAGAAGGGGCACCATTCTACTGCACCACTGTATGTAATGGGACCTGTGCATCTGCAGATGTTGGTATCCAAGGGGGGGGTCCACAGTGAAGCAGAAGTTTGGATCTCCCTGTTTTAGCTCCACAGGACTCCCCATTTCCCCCACAGCCTGGCCTTCCCTTTCAGCCCCCTCCCCCCATGCCCGCCCTCTCTTCTTGCTCACCTTCCACTCATGGGGCCTTTTGCCAGACTCCCACTGCTGATACCAAGTCAAAAATCAGGGCCACTTTTTTTTCCTGACCCAGGTTTAACTCTGTTTTCCTGAACCTAGACTGGCACTCTGACGGAGGATGGACTCGATCTCTGGGGCGCCATCCCATGCCAGAAAAGGAGGTAAGAAATTTTGGATAGAGACTGGTCTTACGTGTTCAGAAGCAGCATTTTAACCTCTCCCAGTGCTCGTTGTGAGAAGGTGAAGGATGGAGGATGGACCAAGTTTGTTTTCTGCTGCTCCAGAGACTAGGACACAGACCAATGGATTCAAACTGGCATCACAAAAGATTCTACCTAAACTTTAGGAAGAACTTCCTGATGGTAAGAGCAGATGGACAGTGGGATAAGGTGATTCCCTAATGGAATGTGGTGGAGTCTCCTCCTTCTTTGGAAGTTTTTTAACGGAGGCTGGATGGTATTCTGTTTAGAGGGCTTTCATCATGTCTTCCTTCCTGGCAGAAGGGGGTCAGCCTGGATGGCCCCTGGGGTCTCTTCCAGCTCCAGGATTCTGTGATTCTAAGTGCTCACCTGTCATTGGGCATTCACACATTTGCAACATTCACAGGGCATTTCTGAGACATAAAACATGCACAAGACATAGGTTTTAAAAGATAGATGGTGAAAATGTGCATAATTGAAAATAATACAAATGCACCCACTTTAGTCAGTGGGGAAACAGCTGTGTAAATTAGGCAAAATGTGCGCATAAAAAGACACATTAGGGAAAATATGTTGAAATGGATTTCTATGACATGCAATGCAAAGCAAGGAAGGGGAAAATGTACCCAGGCTCTGAGGAAACTCAAGGAGGCTGAAGACAGAGATTTTCACATCCCTTGGCCAGACATTTCATTCTGGTTTCACAGAATGATAGGCCTTTTCCACACCGGGCGAGGGAATTGCCCCCCACCACTACTCACTGGACCTTTATGACTCCCCAGTCCAGTCCACGGCGCTCTGGAGCAGTGTGTGCTCATCAATACACACTGCTCCAGCATCCCAAATGGCGGCTTCCAGTTGGTTGAGGGTCTCGACCAGCCGCTGAAGCTCGACAGCCTAAAGCCCACCCTGGGCAGATTGCAGGCTCGCATTGGTGCGAGCCTGCGAATCTGCATAAGGGAACAGGCTCGCAGTGGTGCACTGCGTGCTTTTGAAAGACTGGAAAAATCAGGTCTTTCAAAAGCACACTGGACGACCACTTGGGGTCATTCCGGACCGGACTGAGGTATGGATCTACCTTAAATAGGTCCAACCCAGTCTGGTCCGAGGTGCAGACCTCTTCCTTGGAGGACAAACTGCACCGTTTCAAAAACCCAGTGTGGAAAAGGCCATAGAGTTGGAAGAGACCCCAGGAGCCATTAAGTCCAACCCCTTCTGCCATGCAGGAACCCACATCAAAGCACTCCCTTAGACAGATGGTCATCCAGCCTTTGCTTAAAAACCTCCAAAGAAGGAGACTCCATCACACTCAGAGGAAGCATATTCCACTGCCGGACAGCTCTGACCATCCGGAAGTTCTTCCTGTGGTTCAGGTGGAATCTCCTTTCCTGCAGCTTGAATCCATTGCTCCTCGTCCTGGTCTCTGGAGCAGCAGAAAACAAGCCCATTCTCTCCTCAACATGACATCCCTTCAGATATTTAAACATGGCTATCATGTCCCCTCTTAACCTTCCCTTCTGCAGACTAAACATTACCAGTTACCTAAGCCACTCCTCATAGGGCTTCATGGCTTCCAGACCCTCCACCACTTTGGTCACCGTCCTTTGGACTCATTCCAGCTTATTGTCATCCTTCTTGAATTGAGGTGCCCAGAACTGGACACAGTATTCCAAATGAGGCCTAACCTATCAGAATAGAGTGGTACCATTATCTCCCTTGATCTAGACACCATACTCCTATTGATGCAACCAAGAATCGCATTAGCTTTCTTGGCTGCTGCATCACACTGGTGACTCATGTTTAGCTTGTGCTCCACCAAGACTCCTAGATCGCTTTCACACTCACTGCTATCCAGCCAGGCGTCTCCCATCCTGTATCTGTGCCTTTCATTGTTTCTGCCTAGGTGCAGGAATTTAACACTTCTCCATGTTGAAATTCATTTTTGTGAGCCTTGGCCCAGCTCCCCAATCTGTCAAGGCCATTTTGAAATTTGATCCTGTCTTGTTTGATCCTGTTCCAGGGTAGCACTGTTCATAATGGAGGCATAAATAAAGGGATTAAGCCCTTTGGCCTTTTCCTTCTTTCTCTCCCTCCTTGCTTCCCAGCACAACAGGGCTTGTCGGGAGCTCTCCCATTCCATCCTTGGATGAGACAAGAATTGGGTTAAGGTCTGAAGAGGTTGAGAAGGAAAATGACCTTGAAGGACTCCTGCAAGCCAGGGCGGGGATAAAGAATGAGCGATTCCTTAGAAAACCTGCTCTCTTCCACCCCTCAGGTGGAAGCTGCTGACACTGCTTATCTCCAGAGGGCAGGAAAGCTGGATTTCCTGCTGTTGAATCGTGGAATCTTAGAGCTGGACGAGACCCCCCAAGGCCATCCAGTCCAGCTCTCTTCTGCCATGCAGGAAGACACAATCCAAGCAATCCCTTTGGCAGATGGCCACCCAACCTCTGTATAATAACCTCCAAAGAAGGAAGGAGACTCCACCACACTCCACTGAGGCAGCAGCGTATTCCACTGCTGAACCACTCTTGCCCTCAAGAAGTTCTTCCTAAAGCTTAGGTAGAATCTCTTTTGATGTCAGCTGGAATCCATTGGTCTATATTCTAATCTCTGGAGCAACAGAAGACAACCTTTCTCAAACCTCCATAGAACATCCTTTCAAATATTTAAGGATGGCTACGGTGTCCCTTCTTAACCTTCTCTTCTCCAGGCTAAATAAACCCATCTACCTAAGCTGCTCTTCAGAGGGCTTCATGGTTTCCAGACCCTTTGCCATTTTTGCTGGCTGGGAGTACCAAAGGATATGGTGCCCCTGCGGGACTCCTTGCACCCACCATCTCTTTTAAGTAACCATGTTCCAGGCTGCCAGGCTGCGTGTTGCCCCACATGGGGCTGGCCCAGCATTGATATGCTAGTGCTGCAGGCAGAGGTAGCCACAATCTGGTGCGAGCCAGGTGCCAGTCCCCTGGGATCTCAGAGCATTGGGGTTTTAGGAGATTTGTTTTGGACATAAGATGGAATGGACTTTCATTTTAAAAGTGGGTGAAGGGAGGTTTTAAAATCCAGGAGGGCAAAGTGATGAGAGGGGAGCATTTTCTTGAAACAAAATCAAGACATGAGCATCTATGTGACTGTTGTTTTTTTAAAAGCAAGTGATTCTAAACCACAGACTACAGACCAGAATCAGACAAGAGCTACAAAGGAATTGGAAGGGACCCAGCAAAGGCGAAGAAGGAGCCACATCTGTCTGGCCTGTTGAGCAAACCGATAGTTTGAGTGGAGGCAGTGCAACCATTTTCAGACAAGGAGCTCTTTTTCACCCTGTTTTGTGGGAAGAGATTAAGAAGCAGCCGTTGTAAAGTGCTGGAGGGTAGATTTATTTAAGCCTTAGGAGAGACTTCCTTCTAAACATAGAAACTGGTTTGCCCAGACCAAGGGAGGCCACAGGAGAGAGAGTCCTGGGGGATCTCCCTCCTGGAAGCCCGGAGGGCATGAAGGGGAAGGCATGGGGCCAAGATGATTTTGGTGTGGGTCCAGGAGCAAATCAAGCCTGAATTCTCCCTAGAGGCCACGGTGACTAAGCTGAGACTGTCATACTTTGAATAGGTGAGAATATATGGCTCATCTGAAATGGCAATACTGCTTGGGGAGGAAGAAGGCAGTGGGAAAAGAAGACGAGTGCATCACAGGTGGATAAACTCAATCAGGGAGGCCACAACGGCTGTTGCCCCGAGTCTGCAAGACCTGAGCAGAATAGACTGGTACCATTACCTCAAGGGAAGTAATGGTGCCACTCTATTCTGCTTTGATCAGACCTCATCTGGAATAATCCTGTGTCCAGTTCTGGGTACCACAATTCAAGAAGGATATGGGCAAGCTGGAGCATGTCCAGAAGAGGACGACCAAAATGGTGGAGGGTCTGGAAGCCATGAAGCCCTATGAAGAGGGGCTTAGGGAGTTGGGGATGTTTAGTCTGCAGAAGAGAAGGTGAAGAGGGGGCAGGATAGCCATGTTTAAATATTTGAAGGGATGTCATGTTGAGGAGGGAGCGGGCTCATTTTCTGCTGCTCCAGAGACCAGGACAAGGAGCAATGGATTCAAACTGCAGGACAACAATCTTTGGGGAAACAAAAAGGTTTCTGAGAAGTGACTTGAAAAGCAGAAAGAACATTAACAAGGTACTCCCTGGTTTGGCACATGCTTTGGAGGGCAGCTAAGAACAAAAGGGCAGGAGAACCAGTAGCTGCACATCACCAGCTCTGTAGATACTCCTCTCTGTGGACACACTGGTGTGTGTGTAAAACTCTGTAGCAGCCCAAGACATTTCACTACCTGAGGTGGCTGCCTTCCCCAGGGTTCCCTGTAGCACCATCACAAAGGATGTCAGGTTGCAGTTCTCAAGACGGTGGCACCGCATAAATCATTCACTGGAGAAGCCAGAGGTGCTGCTTTTGGACCAGGCCAGCTGAAGGGAGGCTCCAAGGCTCTTTCTTGGGTGCTAAACCCACCTTGAACTCCACCTGGTCTGCCTCGGTGTTGTCCCAGAGGGAAGGAGCTGCACTGGAACACTAACGGTGAGGGAGGCATCAATCATGGTTTCTGAAGCACCTCCTCAGGCTCCCTGGGTGGCAGCAAGGCAGAAGGGCACTTTGGAGACAGAGGGAAGTTACTCTCAAGAAAAGCCAGGGTGGCTCCTGCCTTGATCTGCGTCCACTAGTGAGCCAAAACATTTCTATGCCACCAGGCTTCTAGAAATGGGCTGGGCTGGGCTTTGGAGGATGGTTTGTATATACCGTATTCCTTTAATTTTAATGGTTTTAACTTTATAAATTGTTTGATGATATTTTAAGGAATAATTATGCTTATACTTTTTGTTGATGTTTTTGTAACGTTTTAATTTGTATTGCTTTTAACTTGCTATAAACTGCCTGGAGTCCCACTAGTGGGGAAAAGGTGAGGTACAAATTAACAAAATAAATAAAAAAACAAATGGAGCCACAGAACAAGGTTCTGTAACAGTGGCTCCTCTTGGTCTCAGGTGTGGAGGACCCTCCATCATCACCTAATGCCTTTCCCCAGGGAAGAGACCAGATGCTAACCTTTGTCTTTGTGTCAGTTTCCAGCAAGTACACAACTTCTCTGCCTCTCCTTTGCCCTGGGGGCCACTATGCCGAGCCATGGCCACCTGCCATTCCCTCCTGCTCCTGGATGGGAAGATCCAAGGAGATCCCCTAGACATGAAAATGTTTGAGGGCACCCGCTGGGTAAGTTAACAGTGTGATGCAGCAGCTAAAAAAGTCAATGTGATTCTAGGCTGTATTAGTAGGAGGATAGTGTCTGGGTCCAGGGAAGTCATAGCTCCATTCTCTTCTGCTTTGGCCGAACCTCACCTGGAATAATCCTCTGTCCAGTTCTGGATGCCACAATTCAGGAAGGATGTTGAAACGTTGGATCATGGTGTCCAGAGGAGGGGGACCAATACGGGCAGAGCTGTCCAGTGGTGGAATGTGCTGCCTCGGAGTGTGCTGAAGTCTCCTCCTTCTTTGGAGGTTTTTAAGCAGAGGTTGGATGGTCATCTGTCAGGAATGCTTTGATGGGTGTTCCTGCATGGCAGGGGGTTGGACTGGATGGCCCCGGGGGCCTCTTCCAAATCTATGATTCTATGGAAATAATCTTGGGCAAGACACACTCTCTCAGCCTTAGTAAAAGCCTAGGCAAAGGCAACCCTCCTTCTGAAGAAATCTGGCCAGGACAATCTGGCCAGGACAATAGTGTTGCCTCAGGATCTCCCCAGGTTGAAAATGACATGAAGGCCCTTTCTACACAGGCAGGAAAATGTGGATTATTGATCCCTCATTTTCCTGCCTGTGTAAACAGGGACAGATACTACAGTAGAGAGATAATCCAGGTCAAAACTGGCTTTTCTTCGCATAGCTCCTTCTGGCATCCTGGGGTTTGTAGTTTGATGACGCACCAGCACACTTTGGCAGAGAAGGCTGTGACACCTTGTAAAACTACAAACTCCAGAATTGCATATGAAAAAGCTTTGCAAGGGAGCTATGCAAAGGAATCTTTCAGTTGTCCTTTAAATCTCAAGACTGTACCTTCCAGTCAAGTGCTGAACTTAAATATCAAATGTTAAATTTAAATATATTGGAATACAACCCCAGATGTAATTTCTGAAATTGTTAGCAAAGGCCATTTTTACTCCAAGGGAAAAACTCACCTACTAGCCTTCTTCCCTTGTGTGTGCATGGTCTCCCAGGTTTTCAGGCATCCTGGTCTCCAATAAACTATTTGGTTGGATTTGAAAGATTCAGTTCATCTATTTTGGCACGAGGATTTGGATTCGCGAATCTTGAATCCTTGCCAAGGATTTGAGGATTCGGTTGGCCCCTCCCTAGTAGGAAGCCATTCTGATCTTCATGGATTATTTCATGAACAACTTTCTAAAGTCTTTTGACAAGAAGGTTTGCAAAGATGTTGAAATATATCTTTAAAAGTGACATAGGTCTATCATTGTTCGATTCTTTCAAATCTTTTCCTTCTTTTGGTAAAAGAGTAATGTTTCTTTCTTTCCAAGAATATGGTGCATTTTTTTAATTATTCAATTGAGTTTTTTTTGTAAAGGCACTGCCAATTCATCTTCTAAAGCTACTTTTGAATTTATCCTGAAAATCCCTGTCTTGCCTTCTCTCCTCTTATTTTCTCCTTTTTCGTCACTCTTCAACATCTGTGCTTCTCGTTTTCAGTTTGTTTATTCCTCCCCCGTCCAAAACCTTAACTGACTTTACACATAAGTGATCAAATTTATTGTTAATTTTTGAACTTGAATTTATTTATTCCTACCAATGGAGAGTCAGCATGGTGTTGAGGCTAGACAGCTGAATTATGACTCTGGAGACCAGGGCTTGAATTCTTCTTTGTCCATAAAAACCCACTCAGTGACCTTGGGAGAATTACACTCTCTCACCCTCAGAAGAAGGCAAAGGCAAACTCCTTTTGAACCGATCTTGCCAAGGAAACCCTGAGATGGGTTCCCATTAGCATTGCAATGAGCAGAAATGGCTTGAGGACACACAACCAGAACAGTTCCTACCCATGACAAGTGGCAAAAGTTCTAGCGTTCTGAGTCTCCTGTAGTATCTTTTTTTTTAACAATACATGGAGAGAATAAGGGTTGTTTTGTCCCTGAGATGCCTCAGAATCCAGGTACCTGGGGATCTGAGGTGCACTGTGGCTCTCTGAAATGACCAGTCCCCATTTCTGCTCCCAGCAGAAGCCTTTCCCATTGGCTCACCCACTGATTTGCCCCAATTTATCTCACACCCTTGGATTTCCTCAAATTCAGTTTTTGAATCCCTCTGTCTTGGGACATTGCCATGGATCTTGGCTAGGAATAGGATCTTATCATCTGTGGATGACGCAACATTAGGTTCTCGGTCTTTGAAAAGGTCTCCCTTGATCTTTGGATCTTGCCAGATGTTGCAGACCAGTTGGATTCCAAAGCGATAGACAACAATGGTGGGTGGGTGAGCAGGAGAAAGTCCCCTTACCAAGGAGTCACCTGTTCTGCATTTGGGGTGAGGAATCTATAGTCCTCCAGATGAGTCAACAGGAACTCCTTGAAACATCTTTTGTGTCCTTCCCCCGATAGGAGATGGAAGAATCCAGTCCAAAGGAGAGGGCAATCGGTGTGCCAGAGACATGTATTGTTGTTAAACCGGGACCTGCTGCTTCCCAGGTAAGCCCTGAATTTTCTTCTGAAGGACCCTTTGCCCTGGCAACTCTTTTGAAAGACCCCTCGCAGTGAAACCTGGGCACCTGGGAGCTAAACGTTGGTGCTGTATTTGCAGTCTTTTGGACTTTAGTTTAGATTGCATATAAAGAGCTCCTTACTCAGACTGGAAAGTAAGACTTCTGGATAACGACACCCAGTAACCCTCAGCTTCCCTTCTGACTTTTGGGAGACATTTGGTAGATATCCCAATAGATCACAACCCCATTCAGAAAGGAATTTCCATGAAAAAATCACCAAAAGGAAAGGTTAAATGTGAAGAGTTAGTGTAAAGAACTGAAGGAACTGGAGAGATTCAAAGGCTGGAGTTCAGGGTGGATGGGTGTGTGGAGAGAGAGAAGCCCCCAGATGCTGACCTCTCTTGTCCAGCAGAGGTCAGCGTCGGCTGCAAAGTAGCTTTCAGATGATTTAGCTGGTCCATCTTGCCTCACGAAATGGCAGCCCAAACCTGAACCCAGAACTGCAAACTGGAATCCCCTGGTGGTGAATCAGTTCAGGGACCCCACCCACTTGCATGGCAATACCCAGCTAAGTGAAATGTCTTCTTCTCCCTCCTGTCAGGCCCCCGTGGAAGGAATGGTGATTCTGCACCAGTTCCCCTTTTCTTCTTCTCTGCTGAGAATGTCAGTCATCACCAAAGAACTGGGGAAGGACGTCCACGACCTCTATATGAAGGGAGCTCCGGAGACAGTGACCAGCTTCTGCAAGCCAATGACCGGTAGGAGGGGAAGGTCCAGCCTGCTTCTGGACACCTGGCCAAAGCCAGGGAGGGGCCCCAGTCCACAATCCCACAAGCAGGCAGTCTGTGCAACATCCACCCTCTCAGTTTGCTCATTACAAGTTAATACACAGACATTGCCATGCATGCCACTGGTGCTGTAGGAAGTGTATGCCCAGAACTCTGCATTTGGTTCTTTTCCCTGGCTTGTCCAAGATGGGTGAAGACTAGAAGCTCTTCCTCCTGTTAGTGGCAATCCAGGCAGTCCCTCCAGAGAGAGGTGGTACCTTTACCAAAGGAGCAGGATGCCTCAGTGTGGCTGCTATATTGTCCCGGTCGCCCTGCTACCTGTGCTACTCCTTCAGCCTCCATGACTTGTCCTCCATCCCCTCCTGATATTGGAAGCCCCTTTGAGCCCCTTAGGGCAAACCCTTCCCCCTTGACCCCAGGGCCCACGTGCCTCAACCTGGGATGTATTCCTCCTCCTCTTCCAGTTCCACCGAACTTTCCCGCAGTGCTGAAGTCCTTCACCTCACAAGGCTTCCGGGTGATAGCCCTGGCACACAAGGAGCTCACCCTGGAGAGCGATGCCAACCTGGAGGACCTGGAAAGGTAAGAGTCACGGAAGCTCAGCCGTAGCCAGGACTGGCCTGTCTCAGCCAGATATCCAGAGGCAGAAACTAAAACCAAAGAAACTACAACAAGCACAGTTGGATGTGTGTCTCAGTTTTCATTGTACGTGCTTACGCACATACAGGAAGCTCTGTAACAGCTGACTGTCCAATCTATTTTGTTCCTGTGATGAAAAGAACTCAGGCTGCATCCACATATAACTACAAGTATGTTTCTGTGGAACCATCTACCTTGATCTTTGTTCAAGACCTTTGTTACCCTGTATGTTGGGGGTCCCGGGAGGGGCGCCCAAATGTCCAAATAAAAACACAAGTTGGGGGAATTTAATTCGAGCACTCTCTTGGCTAAACGAGAGGTAGGGTAACGTTAGCAAGGATCTTTAACCCAATGTATACAGTGTCAGATCAGAGAGCGGCTAGACAAGGTTTTAAAGTAACAAACAATATTTTATTAAAGACAAGAAACACGCAAGACAAGACATAAACTAACTAGCTGAGAAATAGTAACGAAGAGTTTTCGGGAAGGGCAATACGACACCTGGTCTCGTAGTCCTGGAGAGAAGCGGGGTTCCGGGAGAGAAAGCTCAACGGGGTTCGCTGAGGGGAGTTTCCTTAGACAACCGGCAGCAAGGCGGGATGGAAGTCCAAAGTAGTCCAAGACGTCCCCAAAGTGGGGACTTTTTATAGGGTGGAGTGTGCCTACAGGCTATGCTATGTTCGGTGAGAACAAAGGAAATTTGGAGCTGGACAGAGGATTTGGAAAAGCTCAGGTTTTGCATGATTAGCTTAGTACTTAACAACAATAGCAAGGCCAGTACGTTGATGGCCCGACATAAAGAAATGACTTGGCTCTCAGCTGCGTGGCTTTGTGTGGACATGTGCCGAGCAGAGCCGGTTTGCAGGGAGGTTTTTCCCTAAAGCAACGGAGAGGCTTAAGTTGCCTGCCTGAAAAATGTTTGGAATGTTTACCCATTAACAGCCGTGCCCCAGACGTGCTTGTCCGGAGGACCTCTGCAAACACGTGGGGTAGGGTGGCAGAGAAAGGTCACTCAAAAGCCAAATTATTTGATATCAAAAGGATATCTAGTGCTCTCACCAGACATATCATAACCGCGATAACACCTTGATGTCCAATCAAATCTTTATCCTGATCTTTGTTAGAAAGTCCTAATCTAAATGAAAAACTTGTGAGACTGCTGTGGGAAAGGACAGCTTGGAAAGACGGTTCTCTGATGGACATGCATATTGTCCTCCTGGGACAGCAGCCTCAAAGCCCTTTGTAGAATAACTCCATTTGGACTAAAGCAGGACTGGGCCCCAGAGGTGTCTGGCCTTTTGGTGTCATGCCAACCCTTCCCTTTCTTTTCCCTTCACTTTTGGAAATAACGCTCACCTGTTGCCTTCTGACCCCTTCAAGGGAGAAAGTGGAGTCCAACCTGACCTTCTTGGGCCTCCTCATCATGGAGAATCGACTGAAGAGTGAAACCAAGCCCGTCCTGGAGGAACTCAGCAGCGCCCGCATCCGGAGCGTGATGGTCACAGGTACCTTGGGGGGCTTCCTCTCTCTTTTGCATGGGCCAAGGAGCAGGGCTGTTCTGACTTGAGGATAGAAAAATAATTGCAGATGTTCTTGCCCCTGACAGTGAGGGATTGAGACACCCTATTCAGGGGAACTCTCAGCCACTGCAACCACAAAAGAACAAAAACACTTGTGGTGTGGGTCCCCCCCGCCTTTTTTTCCTAGGGTTTGTGCAAAACCCATACCAAGGTCAAACAAAACAATTCTGTTTTGTGGGAAATGAGTTTCTTTTTTACGCAAGATGTATTTTTTGCCCTGCTTCATTTTTTTTTTTTTCCTAAAAAAAAAGTCTTCACAAAATGTTCATTTCAAAAGTCCTGAAATGTCAAAAAACATGATATTTTATTCTCACATGTACAAATGAAATAAATGAATCATATTGAATTGAAATCCAAATGACGATTTACATCCCTGCTACAAATCTGTGCCCTGTGGGTGGGCAGAGCTACTGTGGCTGAGTGACTCAAGTGAGCTTGGTTACCGAAGAGGGACAGCCTTGATTTTTTTTAAAAGTGGAAGCCTGCAGCTCTTGGGGGCTCACCAAGAACCTTCTGACAATGGTTGGGGAACCAGAAGTTTTCAAGAGCTTGATGAACACAAGGTGGACATCGTGAGGAGCAACCAAATCAGGCAGGAGAAACCAGACAGGGTCTGAAGCTTTGCAGGCTATGGGCTGTTGATTTCTCCTTTTCTTTTCTCCTGAAGTTCTTGGGCTTCTGGCCTGGATCTAACACTCAGGGTCGAGCAAATACTAGGAGAGTGTCCCCCTGATTCTCCACTGCCACTGCAAGCATTGATTGAAACAATGTTGGTTTTGTTTTCCTTTGGCTCCAGTTCACATATTTGAGACACTATAGATGGAAAGCCCATGAATATTTTTTTAGATCAGGATTGTCCTGGTTGAGAGATAGAGACAGCTGGGCAAAGGGAAGCATCATTGAAACTAATTCTGTTGGCGTCCACTTTCCAGGTGACAACCTTGAGACGGCTGTCACTGTTGCCAAGAACTCTGGGATGATCTCCCCGGGCAGCAGAGTCATCCTTGTGGAAGCCAGAGATCCAGAGGAACCCCAGCCAGCATCTGTTACTTGGCAGGAGATAGAGGAGATGCAGTCATGCATGGATAAAAACCAAGTAGGCCATTCCTGAACTCTTTCCAGATACTCAGTCTTGGTAGAATGGATGAGCATATAGGTCAGTATGTGTGGTGATGTGCTTTGGTGGCACTGGGGCAGCAAAAAAGGACTCCCTCCAGCCTCACTATTCTTACAGGGGCAGAGAAAGGAAAGCCAACCCCCCTTGTGCCTTGCCTTCTGCTCTCCCACTGGTGCCTGTAGGAGGCCAGGGCCGACCTGCGTGGCAGAGATCCATCATCATTAAGTTAAACTAACAGTAGTGGAAAAGATGGATTAAAATAGCCCCTTGTTGGTGCTGAGAGTCTCCTCAAAAATGTCCTCTTACTGTTGTGTGCCTTCAAGTCATTTCCGACCTAGAGCAACCCTAAGATATCTCAGGGTCTTCTGGGGTTGAAAGAGTGTGACTTGCCCAAGAGGACCTGGTGGATTTCCATGGCTGTCACACCAGGCAGGTAAATTGTACTTATGGCCAGGTAACAACATCTTTGGCTGGGACTATTCACGTCATGTGGTTCCTCTTCTGTTCTTCTCCTGTTGGGAAACAGTTTGAAAAGTGTTTCCCTTATTAACACAAAAGATCCATTAGTGACCCTCTTTGTAAACCCTCTTCCTAATTTTTGGTGGATCTTAGAGGTGAGCAGGAGGAAGGGCTGGGGACCACATTCACTGTGGCAGGTAGAGCGCCTGGTCCTTGGAGAACTTCTAAAGAGGTCTTCCTCATTCCACAAGTAGTGGAAAGAGGAGACTCAAGTGGCCGTGTGGGTCTTATCCCAGGAGGACACAGAGCATCTTTGGCTGGGGGCCCCAACCCCCTTGGTCCTCTTTCCTTTGCATTTCAGTTCCGTAAGTTCTAAAAAGTCTTCAGGGATCCAGTCTGGGAAGAACTTTTACCTGTCTTTCAGGATCCTTGCATTGTTGTAGATGGCAAGAGAGACCTCCACTTTGCCCTGAACGGGAAGACCTACCAGGTGCTCCAGAAATACTTCAGCCATTTGCTGCCAAAGGTAAACTGGGGGCAAATGGGGTGGGGGTGGAGCTCACTGCTGGTGCTCCTTTCTTGCAGATGGAGTCCCATTTTTCAAAGCTTCACTCATTTTGCCTTCCACAGATACTTGTGAATGGAACTGTGTTTGCACGGATGTCTCCAGGGCAGAAGTCCAGCCTCGTGGAAGAGTTTCAGAAACTGCAGTAGGTGACTTGCTCATCATAGAAAGAGGGAGGGTGGGCTCCCACTTCCAAAAAACAAAACAAAACAAAAACCTCCCACTGAGTAACCATGGGCATGTCTCGCTCTCTCAGCCTCAGAGGAAGGCAGGGTCAAACCCCCTCTGAAGGCATGTTTCCAAGAAAATCCCATGATAGTTTTGCCTTAGGGCTGCCACAAGTTGGAAATGACATGAAGTCATGCGACAACAACATTAGAAGGGAGAGGAGGAAACGAGCTCCTACCACAATAAATCTGTTAATAACAAAGACATGACAAGACTCTTCTGGACATCTATTTTCACGTATACAAATGATCATCCTGTATTCTTATTTTATTTAACGGGCTGCTTAACGATATCCTCTCCTGTCTTCCAGTTACTACGTGGGGATGTGCGGAGACGGGGCCAACGACTGTGGGGTAGGTCCTCGTGGCAGTGCCGCTTTCTCATTTTCGTGTTAGCTGTTGCCCATCCTGATCCCTTCCCTATAAACATGTGGGGGGTCATTAATGGAAAGCCCTGGTGGCGCAGTGGTTAAATGCCAGTCCTGCAAGCCACAAGGTTGTGAGTTCGATCCTGCCCGGCTCCAGGTTGACTCAGCCTTCCATCCTTCCGCAGGTCGGTAAAATGAGTACCCAGCTTGTTGGGGGCATGTATAGAAATGTTTCGAAATACATGCTATTTGTAAGTTGTTCGCCGCCTCGATCCATATGGAGAGGCGGGACACAAATAAATAATAATAATAAAAAAATGTTCTGAAAAAAGTTAAACTAACACGCACCTCTTCGTGGTAAGTGGAGATTTTGGGGTCCATGAAGTGTTCCTTTTTTTGAAGCAAGAGACTGAATGCATCTCATTTTGTTATCAGTTCCTCTGTCACTGTATCAGTTTATCTATTACTGTCTATCACAGTCTTAGAAACCAGCATGGTGTGGTGGTTGGAGCCACAACTCTGAATTCACCACTTGCCCATGGAAATCCACTTCATGACACGCTCTCAGCCCCAGAAAAGCCTGCGATAGGATTGCCTTAGGGTCACCCTAAGTTGGAAACGATTTGAAGAGGCACAACAACAACAAATGTGGTCAACAGAAGAAAACACGTACATACAAAACAAAAGAAGCAACACATTACAATAACAAATAGATATAAAGAATGCACAAAAAAGAAAAAGAAAAAGCACAAGCAGATGGGAAGAAATCCTAAATCCTAACTATGATTTACAACAAATTAATTAAATACAATTTTTTTAAAAAAAGTAGTTTCCAGTTTTCCTAACACAGACTATTGATCACTGTGTATCTACACAACTTCTCCAGTTGCCAAGACCACTTAAATGCTTAAACTGCTACTTTTCCAAAAATTCTAATTATCGAATCCTACTATAATCTTGCGTTGCTCTTTTTCTTACAAAAAACTTGTTAAAGTTTCCCAGTATTTTGTGAAAATTGCCACTGATTTTTTTTTTCTGTATTAATATCATCAGTTTGTCCATTTTGGCTAAGTCTTAACAGATTTATCAGCCAACCCTCTTTTGTTGGGATCTCAGTATTCTTCCATTTCTGTGTGGATAACAGTCGTGCTGCTCTGGCCATTTACAGTTAATATCTTGCCACATTTTTTCTCCAGTTGGTCTTCTGATGATCCTGGAAGAGGCAACTCAGTTTCTTTCCTAAGACTAATTTTCTCCATAGAATCATAGAATCATAGAAATGTAGAGTTGGAAGAGACCCCAGGGGCCATCCAGTCCAACCCCTTCTGCCATGCAGGAACCCACATCAAAGCCCTTCCTTGGACGGATGGCCATCCAGCCTCTGCTTAAAAACCTCCAAGGAAGGAGACTCCACTACACTCCATGGAGGCAGCAGATTCCACTGCCGGACAGCCCTGACTGTCAGGAAGTTCTTCCTGAGGTTCAGGTGGAATCTTCTTTCCTGCAGCTTGAATCCATTGCTCCTTGTCCTGGTCTCTGGAGCAGCAGAAAACAAGCCCATACTTGGCACCCATTCTTAGGCTCCTCGCTGGAAGCCAGGCAGGCCTGGGGAAAATGCCTCAGGCAGCAGAAAGCCAAGAGGGGAGGGACGGCATGGGTTTCCCTCTGGCACCCCCTCCCCAGGCATCATTGCATCTTGCAAGTGAACCTCTTCCCCATCCCTGTTTCCTCAAAACTCATGCAACTTCAGCAAAATCCGCCACCAAGAAGTCATGGATCGTAAGCACATGCGCACACAAGTCACGTTTGGCTGTGTTTACCTGGAAATGAAATTATGCTGGGATTTTTTGTATTGTCACATGCTTGACTAGGACTTCCAGAGACCAGGATTCAAATCTTCACTCAGCCATGCAAACTCACTGGGTGACTGTGGGCAAATCACACCCTCTCAGCCCCAGAGGAAGGCCAAGGCAAACCCCCTCTGAACAAACGTTGCCAAGAAAATCCTGAGATAGGTTCACCTTAGAGTCTCCATATGTCAGAAACGACTTGAAGGCCGACTGATGTCCATGTGTGTGTTTAGGCCTTCAAATTGCCGGCCAGTCTATGGTGACCTCATTAATTTTGCCTATGCTTTTCTTCGGTAAGGAATCCTCAGAGATGGTTTTCCCCTGATACCTTACCTGAAATCTGCAATTTAAAGAATATGGGAGATTGCAGCATCCAGAAACTCTGTCTACATTTTACCTGGATGCAGAGTTGCAGTGAGTGAGAATTCTTCTCAGATCTTTTGGGTTTTTGCTCCTCTCCCCAGGCTTTGAAAATGGCCCATGCTGGGATCTCGCTTTCGGAGCAGGAGGCCTCTGTGGCTTCGCCCTTCACCTCCCAGATTCCCAACATTGAGTGCGTCCCAGAACTGATACGGTAGGTTGTGTCTCTCCCATGTTCACAGCTGTAATGGTCATGTAGAACCCCTGTTCCTCCAGAGGGGAGGGGGGAAGTCTGCTGGACCACTTGTCCTGGCTTCCACATCATCACACTTGGCATGCCAAGGGAATAGGGAGTGGCTGTGCGTGGAGCTGGTCTGTGGTCCCAGGAACAGCTCTTTCTCCCAGTTCCAAATACTTCTTTCCCCTAAGTGGAATGTTTTCTGGAAAGCCCCTCAGCCACACATTTGCACCTGAGCTGCCGGGGGCCAATCACACTGTTGACTTTTCCATCGCAGGGAAGGCCGTGCTGCCCTCGTCTCCTCCTTCGCAGTTTTTAAATATCTGACCCTTTATGGCCTGTCGCAGTTCATCGGTACGGCTCTGCTTTATTGGGTATGTCCTTTCCTACTGAGCTTATGTACATTATAAATTGTAGATGGTTTTCTGTTTGTGACATATTCATTGTGCTACATTTGTGGAGTGAATTATATGCCATAGCACAACAGATGTGTTCTTCTGCAATGGCAGAAGCAGAGTTGTGCATTGCAGATGCTACTGTACATAGTGCAGTGGCTTCGCCCCTTGAGCATTTGGGTTATGTGTTATGTGTTTCAGTGTCACATTGTGATTGGACGTTGTGCATTGCATCTGTACATTGCAGTTGTACCTTGGGCATTGCACCTCATTCATTAGACGTTGCGCACTGTCCATGGAGCAATGGCACCCAGTCACTGAGGGTTGCTATTCTTCAAATGAGCTCTGTGGCCTTGTTCCTTCTGTGTTAGTGAAACAATCACTAGGAGTTGCAAAACAAACCTTCATGGAATTTATTTTATTTTATATTCTATTTTAGCAACTACAGTTGTTTGGAAACTACCAGTACCTCATGCAAGATGTCTGCATTACCCTTGTTGTCTGCCTAACAAGTAAGGAGAAGGTCACCCTGTTCTCCCTCTTACCGTCTGGCTGAACTTTTCCCTGCCGACTTAGGGTTTGATCACATGCTTCATTTCTTGCATGATTGCTTAGCTTCGTGTTTGAGCAATTCTTTATCACTCTCCCATTGTCAGGTTGCTTTCCCATCAACATCCTTTTCATTCTGGGAAAATACCCATGAATGACTCCAATAAAAAAAAAGAAAGAAAGAAAAAATATAGTGCGCGCGCTAGGTGGTGCAGATTTGGGAAGGGAGGTGGGGTGAGCGGGGTGGTGGGGAAGACTGATTGCAGGAGCATAGTGTTATTGCCGAGATGGTGTGATCACGATTGTTTCTATAGCGGTGCGTTTCCATTTCCCTAAGCAACACAATTGCTGCCAGACAACAGACTGGTGTGATAACACTCTTACGCTGGAGTCTGCCAAGAAGACCACAGAGTCATAGAAGAGTTGGAGACCCCACAGGGGCAGAAGCCCCCATTTCAAACGTGAAGTGCTGCAGTTCTTGACTGATTTAGAATTGGCCTCTGTTTGCCATGAACAATGCGGCTGAACAAGCCTTGGTCAGGTTTTAGGTCTGCTGGGCCTTTCAGAGCTGTGGAGCAGCCACCAAGAAGGCTTCTGCCCGGTTTCTAACCTGGTAGTATCCTATGGCTTCCTTCTCTGCCCTGCCCTCTCCTCTCTGGCTTTGCAAACCCTCTCTGGAGACAGCAGCTTGTCTGCCCATTTGCTGAATTTAAACCAAGGTAAATTCCCCAGGAGCCAGTGTAGGGTAGTGGTTTTAGTGCTGGACACTGGAATAGCAGGGTTTGACTCCCTGCTTGGCCATGGAAACCCACTAGGTGACCTTGGGCAAGTCACACTCTCTCAGCCTCAGAGGAAGGCACAGGCAACCCCTCCCCCGAACAAATTCTGTTAAGAAAACTTCATGATAGGTTCTCCTTAGGGTCACAGTAAGTCAGGAATGACTTGAAGGCACACAACGATGACAAGAAATACCCTAAAGGCACCATCAGATCCTGTCTGATCTTGGAAGCTAAGCAGGGTCAGCTCTGGTTAGTTCTTGGATGGGAGACTCAACAAATCCCAGGGGCTGTAGGAAGGAAGGAACTGGCAAAACCATCACTGAGTATTTCTTGCCTATGAAAACCCTATGGAATCCATAAGACTAACACTAAGTCCATAAGACTTGGACTAATGGATTTACTCTTAAAGTCTGAGGATAGTACAAGAACAGGGACTGGCGGAGAAGTGTGATGGCCTAGGCCTGGAGTCCTACCGTGCTACAAGTTGTCTGGCTTGGAGCCAGGGTTTAAACATTCTTTTCCCATCTTGAGAGGGAAGGTGTTAATGGTTCTCTGGCAGGGTAGACAATGGGGCTGGCAGGGTAGACAGTGGGGTCTGGAATGAACTAATGGCCTTGGCAGGTGAAGGGACAAAAGGAGAGTTTCAGTGAATGGTGGAAGAGGGTCAAAGCAACCAGCCACTCTGCAGAGGCAGTTTTGGACACTGTGGTTTCTAAAGGCTGAGTTGTTGAGGGACATTTGCAAGTCCATTGTCTGAGGCTTCCCTGACTATGCCCTGAGGTCCCAATTTGACCTAGTTTTGCAACACACACTTGCAGCCAGTTCCTTTTTGCTGGCAAGCTTCACAGCCATAGCAGGATACCATTTATATTTCATGCCAGTTAATATTTGCCAATTAAACAGTATCATGGAGTGGGTGGGTGTGGCTTGGTAACAACCACAAGTGGACAGGGGACTTGAAGGCATTTATACCCAGAAGGAAAACATGGCTGGTGGGCCACAGCCACATGTTCTTCCCAGCTGACCTTTTTGTGGCCCCTGCCACTGCTGAAACTGGCAGAGCTGCAAAAATTGGGGCGGGGAGGTGGGCTTCCCTCCTCTTCTGGAGTAGAAGAAGGTGCTTTGCTCCATGCCCGTTCCTCCCCATCTCTACTCAGTGGGGTAGCCTGGATCTGGTTGCCCCTCCCAGTCTCTCGTTCCCTGGATCTCCTTGCTGGGCTGCGGGGTAGGTGAAGCAAATGGCCTTGATTCCTTGCAATGGGCATCTCTCTTTCTGGCATGCTTCTCTCTCTTCCACAGTGAGCTTGACACAGGCCTATCCAAAACTGGCCCCCTACCGGCCCCCTGGACGCCTCCTCTCCCCATCGCTACTGCTCTCCGTCATCCTCAACGTCTGCTTCACCCTCACAGTCCAGGTCTTTGCCTTCCTCTTTGTCAAGCAGCAGCCCTGGTACTCCCAACTGCGCAGCCACAGGTGAGTTCCTCTCCAAATAGAGATTCCAAAGAGAGGCTCAAATGCAAGGATGGCCATTTCCCCCTGGCTTTCCCTGCTAGTTATGGGATGCTTCCTTACATTTATGCCACCCTAGAAGTCATCTTCTGATCCACAGTTTGGCCCCTGTTCCTAAGGACAGGAGTCAGGTGGGACTGTCTCGGCTGTTATTTGGACATTCTCCTGGACTTGAATCCCAACGAACTCAATCTTGAGTCCTGTTTACTGGGCTTTTATTGAATTTATTTTACTGCAATGTATTTAAACTACTGTGGAAGACATCCTTCTTGGTGGTACTTTTCCTTCCAGGGGGTGCCCCTTAGGAAACCAGCCCCTCTTTCTGGGCAATGGGACAGCCAACTCCACGGACCCAGAACACCTTGTGCTGAGCTACGAAACTACCACTCTGTGGCCTCTAGTCACCATCAACTGCATCATCGTGGCCTTTGTCTTCTCCAAGGGGAAACCATTCAGGAAGCCCATCTATACCAACTGTGAGTTCAGCTGGCATGGCTGATATTTTTCTGCCCTTGTGAATTTCTGCCAGTTTTGCCCTTGGACCACTCCCTGCTCTCTAGCCTGCCAAGCCTGGTGTGAAAGACCACCCTTCCCCTAGAAATAAGGAGACCACTTATTTCTTTTCCAGGTAGCCTTCCTGTTCTCCTGGGTCACCTTGTGATTGCCCTTGCTTCTTAATTCCTGGCTTTCCACCCCCTTGCTAGATGAAAGACCCCATCTCCCTGGGATTAACTGGGACCTCTTTCTCCTCCTTTTGTCACCCAGATATATTCTCCTGCCTGCTCTGCATCCAGGTTGGCATTTCCCTGTTCCTTTTCTTTGCCAACATAGAAACTGTGTACAAGGGGATGGAGGTGAGTGCTCAGGGCGCCTGGGGATGGGATGTTCCTTCTGCCTCCCCTGCGAGCACACATTGTCTCCAGCAACCTCATAGCATTAAGATGTGGCCAGAGAGCACAAGATGGAATGCCACGTTCTCCTCTTTGGAACAGAAGGCAGAACGATGCATGGCTGGCCTGCAGACGAAGCCCTTGGTCAGGCTGAGCGGCGGTGGGAGGGGGTGGCATTGCTGGTGTGTAAGGGCTGCCAGACCAGGGCGGCTGTTCTCAAAGCAGCTAGGCAGTAAAAGTGGGGGTTCCTTTCCTCTCCATACAGTTCCTCTGCACCCCAGAAGTCTGGAGGATTTATGTTTTCATTATGCTGCTAGTCAAGTTTTCTGTCTCACTCTTTGTGGAGGTGAGTGAACGATGGGCTTTGGTTTGATGGGTGGTGGGTTGCCCTTGGAAACTGCCCAGAGATCCATCCTTTCCTCAGAGTGTCACCCACTGCTGTATGCCCATGGGGGATACTGAGGCGGTGAGCTGGAGGGTGGTGAACAAGGGCAATGCCATCCCTTGACCGACAGCAAAGCTCTTGGGTGAAGCACTACTTGGCACTTGTCTTATGGCTGTCTTCTTCCTCTCCTGAAAGCAAGGTGGCCTTCCTACCTGGGCTGTCCCTGTCCCTCTGCAGCTGGGGGGACCAAGGAACACCCCACAGTCAAGGGAACCCACCCTCCGCGTTTCCCCCTTGTTGCTGCTGCATCCGTGTGCCTTCCGGTTGTTTCCAACTTACGGAGACCCTAAGGCAAACCCGTCATGGCTTTTCCTTGGCAAGATTTGTTCAGAGGGGGTTGCCTTTGCCTTCCTCCTTGACTGAGAGGGTGTCGCTTGTCCATCCACTGGGTTTCCAGGGCTGAGCAGGGATGTGAACCCTGGTTTTCAGGCTTTTGTCCAACCCCATGCTTACTGGTCCCCCATTTCTTTGCAGGATGGCATCCTGCAAAACTACCGCCTCTGGCTGTGGATCAAGGCCCTGTTTCGGTTCCGCTCCTCCAGCCAGTACCGGAAGCTGCAGAGGCAGCTGGAGAGGGACGCCTCTTGGCCTCCCACGAATCGCACGGATTTTGCAGCAGGCAGAAAAAGCGAGGTCTACGTCAACCCCGTCTATGAGAGCCATGAAGGGAACTAGCTGGCAGGCCGTAGCCACCGAGGAGCCGGCTGGTGGAGGAGGACTTGCTAACTTATCTGTACAGGATGTAAATTGAACTTTTTTTTAAAGATACAAATCCATGGTGAATATTGTCACAAAGAAGATGCTCAGAAGATCTGGAAACAGGCAGCTTTTGGGACACACCCTGCTTTTGGAATCACTTCGCCCAGACCTATCCAAATTTTCAAAGGCTTAAACAGGCCACGTGAGGGAACCCAAAGAGGCTGCTGGCTTCCACTTTGTGATAATAAAATTAACTCTCATTTTTTCCAAAAGAAATTTAATTTATTTTCTTTTAGCCTTTTGTAGTAAATGGGTTAGAGAAAAATATTCAGAGGTCTGAGAAAGGCATCAAGATCAAAACCTCTTGGCTGAGGTCCAGGCAGCCCCCAGCTGGAAGGGGACTCTCTGACACCAGAAGGGATGCCAGTCGGTGGAGCAGAGGGGGTGGGGGGAGCTCCCTGTAGAATCAGAGGGTTGGAAGAGACCCCAAGGGCCCTCCAGCCTCTATTCAAGAAGTTCTGAAGAAGTAGACTCCACCGTTGAGACAGCAGCGTATTCCTCTGTCACACTGTTCTTACCATGAGAAGCTCTTCCTAATGTTTGGTGACATCTCTTTTCATGCAGTTCCAATCCATTGCTCCACATCATAGTCTGTGGAGCAGCAGAAAACAGGTTTGCTAACAGAGGACATCCCTTCCAATATTCGGACATGGCTATCATGTCCCCTCTTCACCTTCTCCTCTCTGGGGTGAACATCCCCAGCTCCCTAATCCACTCCTCACAGGCTCCATAGTTTCTAGGCCTTCTGCCATTTTTAGTCACCCTCTTCCGGACACCTTATAGCTTGTCCGTATCCTTCTTGAACTGTGATGCCCAGAACTGGACACAGTATTATTCTAGTTGGGGTCTGACCAAAGCAGAATACAGCAGGACTATTAATTCTCTTGACTTGGACACTGTATTCCTATTGATGTAGCCCAAAATTGCAGTGGTTTTTTTAGCTGCTGCCTCACACTCCTTCTGCCCTGTTCTCTCCCAGGTGCCTCACAACAGCCATCAAGGGTTTCCTGGATGCAGCTCCACTAACACTGACTGGCTTTGGGAGCACACCAGGACATATTTTGGCTGTCCATGTGCACCCAGGAAAGAAGAGACAAGTTGTGCCCCAAAAGACACAGTGTTCCTTTTTCCTCGGATGCTCAGGGGCAGGTGGACATGTCTGGGCACACCTTCCCACCTGATCAGTGGCTGAGGGGGGACAGAGCTGCAGCTGCCCCCCCTTTGGCACTGTTGTGCAGTGAGGGTATTAAAGAAGGAGATGCTGGATACTTCCTCCTTCCGCAGTGTCCCAGATGGCATGCGTGGAGGCATAACCACTGTAAGTCACCAACGAGATGACAGACTTCATGTTAGTTTGAAAGAAGAGTTTGGAGAACGTGGGTGTCAATGGCAGTCTTCAGATAAATAGCAGTGGTTCATTATGACCAGGAGGCCTGGGAGGAGAAAGTAATGGACTCCATCAAAGAAAATCCATCAATAAAAAAAAAACTGCAAGAAAGAATTCAAGAGCGAGGGCTGGTTTTAGTCCTGTTCAAAGGCAAGGTTGGAGACGTGGACGAGGTCTCGCTGGGCACCAGAGGAGACTGTGAAAGGATGCAGAGAGCGGGCTTCTTTTGCAGAGGAATTTCGTGCACGCTTTCTGTAAGAAAGAAAAAAGGATGGTCCAGATCAAAAGGGCTGGCAGAAACACCCTCCCTCCCAGCACTCCTTATCTCCCCGCTTGCCCTGCACTCTGTACATGGAGGAGGGGCGTCTCCATGTTTCATTTGGTGGGGCAGGAGAGCTCCACTTTCTAGAGGCCAATTTTCTGCTCCAGAGACTCCTTGAGGGCTGCAGAGACTCCCAAAAATGCCCTCAAAATCAAACTGGAAGTAGACAGAAGTCCACGTATGGTTTTGAGAGACAGGTACAGGCTGAGTATCCCTTATCAGAAGTGCTTGAGACTAGAGGTGTTCTGCTTTCCAGATTTTGGATTCTGGAATGCAGTACTGTGTTGGCATTGCCTTGTGTCTCATTCATTTGACTGCTACTTGTGCTGTGTTTGAGATGCAAGGCTGGAGAGAGAGAGACTGAGGGTTTGTGAAATGGCAGGAATCCACACTTGGTGCCATTTCACAGTTCCTCAGTCTCTCTCTTTTGCCTCCAGCTGCTCCGTTCCACTGTGGCTGCAGTGCTCCTTGGATCCTCCTAAAACTTTGCTTCTTGTTTTTTTGACGAGCACCTTGGTGGAGGCAGCAGTCCCCTTTGCTCTGACCCCCTCCTGTCCTACCCGCAAGGCCACTCACCTGGGCAGGGAGAAGCTCACCTGGGAAGGCAGGAGCAGAGCACGATGGAGGTGATCAAAACAAGAAGGACAACAATGACAGCGACTCCGATAGTGATGTAAATGATAATCCGGGAATTGTCTTCTGAGTGGTCTTCAAAAGCAAGTAAAGACAAGGAGCAGGGTGTTAGATGAAGTCCTGGGGCACTTGTGGGGGATTCCCCCCACTCCCCTCTTCCTCCCCCCAATCCACTTGTTTCTCTCTGTCCCACTGTTTACATCCTACAGGGTGGCTTACAAACTGAGGAGTTATGCAAATTAAAGTCTCAGGACAGCTGGAGGCACGCAGTGGCTGAGATCCTCCTCTGCAGGGCTGGCTTAGTGCAAATGACTGTGTAGCTGCTCATGTCCTGCTTTGTGCGCCTATGGCCATGGCAATGCTCAGGGGCTCTTTCTGCCCTGCCAGGGAATGAAGGGGTATACTGAAGGCGCTAGCAAAGACTTAGGCACCCCTCCCCCCGATGCACAACAGCATGTGCAACGATTGCGTCTGTGGAACTCGGCTTACACAGCTGTGAACTGAACCTATCCTGGTCAAAAAGGTACAAACACGTGTGTAAGGGAACAGTGTGGCAGCGGCTGCATTAGATGGCCCTTGTGGTCCTTTGCAACTCTCTGATCCCCACTTGGGCATCAAACACTTACAGAGCACCATCCAAAATGTTCAGGCTAAAATAGTATTAAATTGTCTATACAGCTGGGCTTCTGCTTTTGCTGGTTTTCCCTTTCACAAATTTGACTATTCAGGCTTTTGTAGCAACTCAGCTCCTGTCCTCCTCCTCCTCCTCTATGTCTCACACCACCTGTGCCTCACCCAGATTTTCGGGCTGGCAAACTCAACTTGGTTTTAGAAGCACCAGCTGCAGCTGGCTACGATCCAGCTTCTTGTCCCACTTCTATTCCTCCCCCTTCTCCTCCCTATCCTACCCTCCCAACAGCACCAGCCCCACCCTCTTTTATGGCACGCCTTGGCACTGCATTGTGATCGGTATGGTGGTGGCAAGGGGTGCAGCAAAAGAAGGCGGGGCAGGTGCTTTGGGAGGATGGGAGACACTAGGGAGGAGGAGAAGTGGCCCAAGGGGCCAGGTTGGCCATTGACATGGCTAGAAGCCGCTTAGTCCCGGGGGGTGGATGGGCTCTGAAAATCTTCTTCGTGATTTTCTCACTTTTGTGAGGGTCCTGCATCCCAATCCTTGTGAAAGTGGAGGGCCAACTGCAGAATGAAAACCATTTAAAGCTTTTCATTTAAAGGCTGACTGCATTCAGAAAAGTCCTTTTCTCGCAAAACAACCAGTTTCCCACAGCCTGTAGGAATAAAATGGCCTTTGTTGGCCAACAAAAGGACAGTGAGAAGGGAGCCAGCCAAATCCCCCTAGGAAGGGAATTCCAGGATCCCCAAAGATAGATTTCTCCAGCTGTCCCTTTCAGACTTCTTAGCTCCCCCAGGGCAAATGAGAGGAACCCCCGTTTCTTCTTCAGAGCCTGCATGCATGCCACGAGACTGGCTGCAAGGCCAGAGGGAGGCAGCAGCTTTCAGGGACTGTATGGTCTGTGGGTATGGCAACATGCAGAGCTGGTCTGGCCACAGTCCTGAAGACGGTGTGGACAATACATTGCTGGTGAGGGATGGACAACATGTATTGGCGGAGATGGAGCAGAGCCATCCCAGTTCAGCCTCGTATCTTCCAAAATTCCCCAGATGAAAACCAGGACATTTGTGGCCAAATCAGAGTTTGGGCAAGATGCCAAGAGTTATTAGCGTAGAAGAACAGAGAAGCTGGGAGAGGCTGCAGCAGTTGGCTTTTGCCTGAACCTACTGGGAAGTGTAAGATTCTCCTCTGTTACCCCATAAGGTGGGGGAACTTGAGGTTCTCTAGCAGTGCGAGCATCTCCTTATAAAGATGGGGAATTATAGGTCAAGGGAGGCCTGTGAGAGTGGAGTAACCATGGGGCCTTTTCAACTGTGTATTACCATTAGCAAGGCAAAAGAATATCTTTACTGGGGAAATTCACGCACACACATGCAAGCAATCAAACAGTCCCAAAATCCACACAAGGCTAGTGAGGCAAAGGAGAGAAAGGTTGGATAGCGGGAATTTTGGGGGTGAAGTGGAAACAGGAGAGGATTAAGGCAAGGTGTCTCAGACTGCCAGTGGGTTCTGAGGGTAGTACCATGAACAGAAATCTGTTGGCTCTCATGCAGCGTAACCCAGCACTGTATGTCCAAAATATTAGGAAAAAGCTAGGCTCAGGGCTAGGGTTTAAATACCATTTTTCTGCCTGGAAGGGGAACATGCTAATTGCTCTCTGGCAGGCTGACAAAAGGAGCCTAGAGGGTTCTGATTGTCTTTGCAGCAGGTGACAAAGCACTGAGGGAAATCACGATAGCCTCTTAATGACTGGAAGGGAGAGGGAACAAAAGGACAGTTTCTGTGGGAAGAGGTAACAGGATGTTGCCCTTTCGGATGCTCCTTCTAGCAGCTTCGTTTGCTCTTGTTTCTTAGGCTTGGGCACTTTAGAGGACCATCTAAAACCTATCAGGTTGGGCTCTCTGGCTGATCCCCCTGAACTTATGGCCTGGCCATGCTGAGGTCCTTTCTCCTAGCTCAGAGCTTCCAGCCAAAGTCCTTTCCTTTCCACATGGCTTTCAGCCATAAGTGTAAGATCTGCACGTATTAGAATGATATCTCTTGCCAACCAAAGGATATTTCTCACCAACTATACTGTACCATGGAGTCGGGGAGTACGGCATGGTAACAGCTCCCTTGTCTCCTATACTTCTCTGCTGAGTTAACCAAATTCAGACTAGTTTTGCACCTTGAACTCAGCAGCAACTGAAGTAAGCTGAGGGCCAAGAGGGAAAGTGGAAGGAAGAGGAGAGAGAGAGTCACTGGGACATTTTAAAAGCAGCTGAAAAAGTGGGATGGCAGAGAATTAAGCAGGGCTGTCCCTGTCAAATTGGGACAGTTGTGTGTGGGGAGACGCAGCCCTTGCATTTGTCAGCTAAGGCCTCTCTATGCAGAGGCAATTACCTGTTGGTTTGCTTTCGATCTCACAGTAGTTTCCATGAAAGGCCTCGGAGCATTGGCAATAAAAGCCATTCAGGCTGCTGTCCTCTATGCAAACTCCATCATTCAAACAAGGATTTGATAGGCAGGGGCCAGCTAGGGAGGAAAAGAGCAAGTGAGTCAAGGAAAGGGAGGGGGCGAAAGTAGCGCTCCTTCCCAACAGTGACAGCCATGCCCCACATCCAACAGACCTGCCCCCTTTCTGCATGTTTGGTGGTGTGTGACTCTGCCCAGGATGGGTAGAACTGCTTGCACTGCTTTTGAGAGGAAAGATGAGGGCCACCTCCTTTTTCAGGAGCACAAATCCCTTGCAACAGCCGAGGAGACTACTCACAGGTGTAGCAGCCACGAATAAAGTTGGCCACCATGCACTGTTCCTCACGAGTACATGCAGCCCTGGAGCAAGCAATGCTGGAACTGTTGGTGCACACGCATGTCTGGCCGCAGTCATCAGTCATAAAGTGCTCCCCAACCTGGAGAAGAAGAAATGAGAAGAAAACTTCCACTGGAGAATTGTTCCAGGTACATTTGACCCAATCAATGTCTTGGGCTATATCCCTCCCTCCAAAAAACACTAGAAGGCCCTCCTCATCTCTGAACTGATCAGCTGTAGAAGTTTGTAGGTACTGCAAAGAGGGAAGGTTCTGTCTTGCTCCATCCCTGCCAAGGTATCCTGGGAAACCTTTGGAGTAAATGGCTGAAACTAAGACCCTTTCTGCATGACGCAGGCATCCCACCATGGGGACATGAGAGGAGCGCGACTGTGACTACACTTCCGCGTGATGTTATTCTGGTCCCACTCTTCTAGTGTTGACAGCCAGTGAAATTGCAGGCTACATCATTGAAAGAGAAACCCTGCCAATGGCCCCCAATTGTGTGAGCCTTCCATTGCAGCCGGCCATGCAAAAGGGCCAGAAGTGCAATCTATGTGCTTCCTCCTCAACTGCAGCATGGGAAGAAGGCTGGCTCCAGCATCGAAGGATGGAGTGTATTCCTCGTGCTCCCTTCTGCAGGCAGCCAGTCATGTGTGGAGAGGAGTGTTGGGAACGTGCTTCAATCCCAGCAGAGGTGCTGCTAGGATTCTGATGGGGTGACACAGGAAAGTGTCATCATACAGGAAAGGCCTAAAACATAGAGCTATGCCCTTTTTTTTAAACTACATCTCCCCAAATTCACCAGCTAGAATGGATTTTGGGAGCTATGGTTCCAAATATAACTTTTCTGAAGTTTCTCTGAAGTCTCCTGAAGTCTGTCGGGAGCTTCATTAAGAGCCTTCCTCAAAGTTCAGATTTCCAGTGTCAAACCAGCAAATATGTTCTGCCAACATCTGGAAAAGGTATCCCTTTAAATGGTGAGAGAGGTCTGTTTGTCCTATTACGTGCTTTGCCTCACCAAACATGTTGCATTTTTGTATGTTTTGTTTTGTGACAGATCACTGGAATGTGAACACAGGCTTAATTTGGGTACTGGAGGGAAATCATGCTAATTGCAGGGAACATGCAATCCCTTTACCATCTAATTCAACCCACAGACAGTTACTAATGGTTTTATCGTACGACGCAGGTAAATTGCAATTACAGCAGGCTAATAGCATCTTTAGCTAGGACTTACCACATTATATCATTCTTCTTCTGTTGTTCTCCCATTGGAAGGTGTTTCTTTTACAAAGAAGGTCATTAACAGAATTTTTATGTGTGTAAAGGAAATGCTTTCCAAACAGTCTCCCACTGGGAGAACAACAGAAGAGGAATGACATCATGTGATAACTCCCAGCCACAGACGTTACTATCCTGTTATAATTGAGATTTACCTGCCTCAGATGATAAAGCCTTAAGATTACTTTGATTGTGTGTACCTCACTGTTAGATTTCTTGGCTGTTAAACTCAACCAGGCCACATTTTGTGTTTGAGGGGAGGAGCAAATGCCCACTTTATGAGATGCTTCTATGCTTTAGATAACTCCAAAGCAAATGATGGGAAGACAATCTTCACTCAAAAGTAAAATGCATCTGAGACTTCTTGCACGATCATAAATACCTCTGGGCGCCTGGATTCTGGAGGGCTGGACCACGGCTGCTGTGGGTGGGGAGGGACAGGGCACCATCCTGCCTTACCTGGTAATATCTGCCCAGGAAGGAGCAGCCGCATTCCCGGAAGGGCACGCAGTCAAACCCACTGAGGACGTATCCAGGGAGGCACTCGCAGCCTTCGAGACAGGGGGTGCTACACTCTGCTGGAGCCGCCAGATCCGAGCATGAAGCTGGGCAGGCGGATGTGCAGGCACTGTATTTGCTGTTTGGAGGACACTGTGGAGCTGGAGACACAGAATGACACAACCTCTGAGCATGCACAAAGGGCAGGGGTAGGAGCAGCTCTCCCCTCCTTTACCTCTCCAGGTTGAGCTCAGGGGCCCCCAGATGAGAAAGAGGTCAGCCCCAATCCTATAGCTCAGGAGTAGGAAAGATGAGGCCCACGGGCTGCAGGAGGCACTCAAGCCATGCTTTTGTGGCCTCTAGAGACCCTTTGGAGACCCAAGAGATCCCTCCTAATCCTGAAAAAGGCTGATTTTGGGGTGAATTTTGCAAAAATGTCCCCAAACATCTTCAAACTGTCCTCCAATGGGATACCTCAATTCCTCTCCATGAAGCCCCCAACGACCCCAGAAAACATGGGAAAATATGGTCCAAACAGGCCCAAAGTTGTGCCCAGTGATGACCAGAAACATCATACCTCTCCTGGTATGCTTAAGACATGGAGTGAGGCTAATGGGGGGGGTCACAAAGGTAAAAATATTGCCCCTGCCATAGCTAACGTAGAATAGACCCATTGAATCAATGGGTCTACTCTAGCAGGGACTCACCCCTAGGATTTGGTCTGAGAGGCAGGCCCTTGGAGCGTGGCCTGGGTCTCCAGGCTGGCCAGAAAGGGTCAAAGCCAACACACCAGCTGGGAGAGCAGAATCTGAGGGAAAAGGATAGCTACATCTCCAAGGGCTCAGTGGATGCTATTGTATTGCATTGCATTGCATTGTATTGTATTTTAGAACAAGCCCAATACATTGTGGCCAGTGTAATACATTTCAATGGCCTTCTTCAGGGGCTACGTGAAAGCAAATGCAAAGAGAAATGTCCAATTAAAAATCAAAAGGGCAACGTAGAATTGTATCATAATCTCTGCATAACACCAAGTACTTAGTGGATGGCCGTTAAATACATACACAGGTTGAAATGTGTTGGGCTTATTCTAAAATAATAATTTTAAAAATACCATCTGCTGAGAAGTTGGAGATGTATCTCCCCATTTTTTCTCTCCTATTCCTTTGGGTTGTCTCCAGTATTTGCCTCTTTGGCTAGCTAAGAGAAGCCTGCATGCGAGGCTTGGATCCATCGGGAGGGGGTTCTATTGCCTCTGGCCCCTTCCAAGGGGAAGGAAGGCAGTTGATGGAGGCAGGATGGGTCGCTTCCTGGGACCAGGCTCAGCAAGAGCGGAAGGAATGGATGTTATGATTCTACACTTCTATGGATCCCTGTGGTGCTCTCCTCACCGCATGAGGCCTTCTCCCGCCAGTTGTCCAAGGTGACTCCCTCCTCCTGGCAGGCCAGGGCATACTGCTCCAGTGTGGGGCACAGCCGGGCGGTTCTGTTGGTCTCCATGCACATGTCGAAAAGGCAGACCCTGCAGGTTGCATAGGAGGTGGGCATGTGAAGAAGCCAAAAAGTTCGGGGTCCAAGTCCATACTTATATTCAGAAGATTTTAAAGGTGAATACTCAAGTACAATCAGAACTTTTTCTTTTGGGACTTGTGGATGAAGAATTGGAAAGGAAGCATGGAAGAGTACTAGAATATATGACTGCAACAGCATGGTTGTTACTGGCAGCCCCCCCCCCTTTGATGCCCTTATTTGATGACACCTGTGCAAGGGCACTGACACCTGTGTAAGGCACCAACAGGATGCCGGCTGTTATACATTTTTTTCTGCTTCCCCAAAAAGTGGGGAAAAAAAGGAATTAAAGGTAACATGAGTCTCTGAATAACAACAACAAACAAACAAAGATCAAGTCACAGCAGCTAATGAATAAATCTGGATTAAGCCTCATAATTCCAAAAGCAGCAGCAATAAAAGCAAGAATACATGGAGATAAATGCCTGTGCCAGCACAACAATTTCTACCTGGCCCTAGAGTTTGGTCTTCTCTGCTTATATTGGACTTTGGCCTTTCCTTCCAGCTCATAAATGTGCAAAGAACTCAGAGCCACCACCATCACCACCCCTTACCTTTCCATTTTCCAGCCTCACAGCACAAAACCCAACCTCTGGCCCCAAGGAATGTCCTACTGCCTGGTGAAGGGAATGTGAGAAACAGAGTCTTACCTCAGGAAGGAGCTTGGAGATATATGGTCAAAACAGGCTCTGAAGGGTCCATTTGGATCTGCCAGGATTCCACAGTTGGAGCTGCTGTTGACCTGGCTCAGCTGGCCAGGAGTGCAACTGAGAGCAAACCCAGTGTTTAGCTCTACATCATCCAGCTCTTCTTCTGAAACAACGTCTCGCCTGGAATTGAGAAGAAGTTGCCAGAGAGCATGTTCAGGTTTGGAGAAGAATCCTGGTTTTCTCTGAGAAGAAAGAGGACTCTGCCTTCTTGGAACACGTTTCTTGATCTGAGCAAGGGGAGTTTCTAAGGAACTTAGAATTACACAGGCCCAGCTGAACTTTCTGCTCTGCTCTGTCCCTCAAAACCATCATCATAATCCAGCCTCTTCTTGGAAACCTTTCAAGAAGCATATAGTTATATGCTGTAGATGTCAACTGTCTTACCCATGTGGTGTGCTCATAGCCACAAAGAGTTCCAGAGGACCAAGGGAGCTTGTACCATGACCACAATGGCTATGGGCATTAACCCTGGGGAGACCCTATGAGAAACACTTGGGAACTGGCTATGATCATTCCTGGGTGCTTGGTAGCCATTCCATCTTTATAAGATGGGGTGCATTGGATGAAAACAAGAACTACCTTTACTACAGTTTCTGTAACAGTGTGATCCTCCAGGTGTGGTCGGGTTGCATCTCCTAGCATTCCTTGCCATTGGCCATTATTGGCTTGGTGTGCTGGGAGTTGCAGTCCAACAACATTGGGAGGAATGCATGAGTCCCATCCCCTTGCTGATAAAGCTATTGGCTCTTCTTGGCACCTTAGTCTGCAAAAGATTGACACAGAAACAAATGGACCAGTGTTTTTGCTGGCCTGGGTATGTGGAACCAGCACCATCTAGTGGCCTGGAGGCCTTCAGCCATTTAGTTAGTCCTCAGTCAGGTCTCTTGCACACTTGACATGCAAACCACAGCTTGGTTAAATGTGTTGGGAGCTGATGGGGGCTGAGGACATTTCCTCCAAGGGGCCTCTGCCCAGAGCCCAGGCTTCTGGAGATGCTACCTGAGTCGGGAGGTTCCTCTTTGGACAGGGACTTTCCAACTGTCCCCGAAAGTATCCACGTCTTTGACTAGCACTCCGTCGGGTGTGGTGAAGTCATTCTTATACTTCCCATCAAAGTTTCCACACAGCCCCTCCACATTCTTCTTGTAGGCATTTGGGAGCATTATGTCTGGGGACAGAGAGAGCCAACATGGAAATCAGAAAAAGTGCTTTCACTTGTCTAGAATTCCCTCTTGCTCAGAACTTGTGCTCTGATCCCCTTCAGATGGTGGAGTGAAAGGCACCTGATTGGGGAAAGGCACTCTGCATGCTATTGTCTCGTTGTCATGTTTCAGAGCTGAGGCCTGGAGTCAGACACAAGAGCCAGGTTGTGCCGATCTCTCAGTCTGCCTAGTCATTGGGGCTTGTTTCCTTCGATTTGTGAGCGCTCCTTGTCCTCCTAGTCTGTGCTCCCTACGGAGAAGAAGTTCATCTCATGTCCCAAAGTCAGTCCATCTCTCTGTTAGGCAGAGGACAGCAGTCACCTCAGGCAGTCAACTTGAGTAAGCGGCTCACAATGAAAGAGAAGCAAGCTGGTTTGTGTCCACAAGGGGACAACTCAAAAGACCTGAAAACCACAAAGCCCTCTGAGGAGTGGGTTAAGTTTAGCCTGTAGAAGAGATGGTGAAGAAGGGACATGAGAGCCATGTTTAAATATTTGAAAGGATGCCATACAGAAGATGGGGCAAGCTTGTTTCCTGCTGCTCCAGAGACTAGGACACTATAAAATAATGACTTCAAATTTCAGAAACAGAGAGATTCCACCTAAATTTTAGGAAGAACTTCCTGACAGTCAGAGCTGTTCCGCAGTGGAATCTGCTGCTGCCTCAATGGAGTGTGGTGGAGTCTCTTCCTTCTTTGCAGGTTCTTAAGTAAAGGTTGGATGGCCATCTGTCAAAGGGAGGGCTTTGATGTGTGTTCCTCCTGGAAGAATGCAATTGGACTGGATGACCCTTGGGTCCTCTTCCAACTCTATGGCCCTTTTTGCATGGCATTTCTCATGTGAAAGGGCCTCCAGAGCATCACATGATTGTGTGGAGCGTTTCAGATGAAGACCTTGCAATCGCGCGATGCTGCCAGGGCCAGCAGGTGCCAATCACACACTATATCATTTTTGGCTTTTAGCTGAAAATGGTGCACGATTGCTCATCACTCCGGGACCTCACACACATCTACCATAAGTGCAGAGCTTCTGGCCTTTGTGCTTCCTCCTCCAGGGCAGCCTGGGAAAATACCCAGCTGCACTGCAGAAGGAAGAGGAAGAGCCCTCATGTTGCCTGCTGGTCGGCAGGCAGCTCCTGCACAGCAGAAGCAGCGGGGATGCAACAGCTTCATGGAAGAGGCTGCTCGTGTGATCCCCGTGTGACTGTGCCAGATGCAGGTAAGTTGTGGAAAGGGCCTATGATTCTTGTTACTGTAATACTGCTACCACCATGACAGCTGCCAGGTAGGAGTAAAAGTGTTGGTGGGATTTTCTGTCTTATCCACCAAAGCAGCCAGGCTGCCTGTGAGTATGAGACACCTTGGCCTTCAGTACAGTGTGCGCGCGTGTGTGTGCATGTGTGTGTGCGTGCGCATGTGCATGTGTACAGGGGTTTCCTGGCAGTCTAGGCTTGCTCGGTGGGGATGATCTGAGGACCTGAGATTTGAGAGACCCTCAGGCTCTCTCCAGCCTTGCATCTCATACACAACACAAGGATCTGGGGTCCTTTTCCTGGAAGCTCCCACCTAAAAAGCCCTCCTTTCCAAACTCATCAGAGCCTTCGTTACCTGCATTCTCAGCACCATCAAAGCTGACAGAGAGCCCAAAATCTGTCTCCAGGTAAATTCTTGTTGCTCGCTGCTGAATGCGGAGGCCCTCGTCGGGCTGGGTAGGGGGCACCGTCTTCACTCCATCCACCTGGAAGGGAAAGAGGGAGAAGAGTTTCAACAGCTTTCCCCAGAGGGCAGAACCCAGGCCCTGTTGAGAAAACCAAGCCTCATGCAGAGTGGCTTGGACATCTGGAGATGTTTAGCTTGGAGAATAGAAGACTGAGACATGACATGATGGAGCCATCTTTAAATATCTGAAGAGATGTCATCACGTTGAAGATGGAGCCAGCTCGAGAGACTGGGGCTTTTATCACACAAGGCAGGCAAACTGCAGTTGCAGCAGAATAAGAGTGTGTTTGGGTGGTAGTTATTATATGACATTGTTCTGTTGTCCTTCTGGTGGGAAAAAGTGTTTCTTTTATTAACACAAAAAAATCCACTAATGACCTCCTTTGTAAATGAAAAGTTTTCCAAATGCTCTCCCACTGGGAGAACAACAGAAGAGGAACAACATCAGGTGGTAAGTCCCAGCCAAAGATGCTATTATCCTGCTGAAATTTTGATATACTTGCCCACGTGACAAAGCCCTAGGACATAACCTTGTGGGTTCAAATCACAAGGGAAGAGATTCAACCTAAACATTAAGAGGACCTTCCTGATGCCAAGAGCTGTTCCATAGTGGAATGGACACCCGCAGAGAGTATGAAAAAGGAGAAGCAAGGGAGGGGAAAGAGCCAGGCAATTCCTTTAAGACAAAGTGGACACCTCTCATGATTTCACAGATGAAAACTGGGACGGGGTGGCCAAGCAACATCAGAAGGTTGCCAAGAAAAAGAATAGACAAGCTAGGAGAGGCTGCAGAAGTTTGAGTTTGCCTGAGCTGATCAGAAAGGGCACAATTCAGCCCCTTCCTCTTCTCATGAAAAGAATGGAAAATGCTTCTGTGCTTTGAACTCACACCATTTCCGCACTACAGTGTTAAAGTGCTGCTATTCCACTATCAACCTCCTATGGAACTCTGGGGTTTGTAGTTTAAGGAAGGGCACTTTGAATTCTCAGCCAAAGAGCTCTTTGGTCTCAGTAAACTACAAACCCCAGAATTCCACAGGGCGTTGAAAGTGGAATAGCAGCACTTTAACACTGTAGTGCGGAAATGACCTCAGTTTGGAGCAACCGAGTAGGATAAGGACAAAGGGGGGAGGGGAGAAAGCAAGACATTTCAAAAGCACCCTGAAAAACTGGGAGGACAGAGGATTAATTGGGACTCCCCTGCCAGATCTGGATAGCTGGAGGGCATGATACCTACTTGAGGAATTCTGTATATGCAGCTGTAAACTGAATAGAGATGTTACACTCTGGCCAAAAAGCTTAGCTGCATACCTAATGGAACTTATGTGTGCACAAAACAACAACAGGATGCCGGGCAAGATAAACAGACAGACATTTGTCATTTCCCAAAGCCCAGCCTCAGACAGAGTTCTTACCACCAGCTTCTTTCCCTGCCTGAGGAGCACCGTGTGGTTGTAGACGATGACCTTCAGCTCTTTCAGGAAGGTGATCTTGCTGCCCTTGGTCTCCACCTTGTTCTCCCCTTCAATGCTGAAGGGCTCCAGGCGCTCAGGAGCCTCGGGTTGGCTCTGAGATACCACATAGGTGTGCTCCCCTTGGAAATGGTGCAGCAAGCCATCAAAAGTGAGGTAGTGGGGGTCCCCTGTGATCAGGCACTTCCCAAAACCTGCAGGGAGGAAGAGATGCCGGAAAAAGCCATCAGAGGAAGTGCCAGGAGGGTGGGTGGGGAAACTGTTGTTTCCAGGTGGAAAATTTAGGCCTAGACACCATGAAGCCCATAAGGAGCAGCTTAGGGAGCTGGGGATGTTTAGCCTGGAGAAGGGAAGGTGAAGAGGGGACATGAGAGCCATGGTTCAACATCTGAAGGGACGTCATGCTGCTCCAGGGACTAGGACCCTATGGAGCAATGGCTTCAAACTACAGGAAAAGAGATTCCACCTTAACATTAGGAAGAACTTCCTGAGTGCAAAAGCCATTTGACAATCGAATCTGCTGCTGACTGGATGGCTCTCAGGGTCTCTTCCAGCTCAAATATCCCATGATTCTATGAATTTCCACCGAATTCCTCTGCAGCTCCTTTGACTTTATAAATGCTCCACCAGCAGGTTTTTTTTTTTTTTTTGCGGGAGTGTGTGTGTGTAAATTACAACAAAGACTTTCTGAACAAACATTAGGCAAAACAACTTTGTCACCAGGGCTGTTCAATCTTGGAATAGACTGTCTCAAAGACAGGGGTGGATTCTTCTTCTTTGGAGACCTTCAGACAGATGGTGGATGACCACCTTTCATGGCTGCTTCAGATGTGGATTCCTGGATTGGCAGGGGGTGAACTAAATGGCCCTTGGGGTCTCTCCCAACTCCACAGTTCTGTGAAATGCACCCCATGCATTTCCAACTAGACGCCGACACCAGGCGAACCAAGAGCCCAGAACTTTTCTTTTCTTCCAGAGTCGGCCACCATCTCCTGATCTGGACTCATTCTGGATTTCTCCCAGGGACGGCTGTGAAGGGAGTCGCACAGTCCCTCCCTTTCCTCACCCCCCGTTGTGGTCTCTTTGGCCAAAAGAAAATGCAGAGCTCTTAGTCCTGCCCCATCATTTCACTCCCCCACCATCAATGCCCCTCCATACCTGTTGGTTTGCAGCCATACTTTCCGTTGTTCTTGAGCTGGCAGACCTCCCCCACGTCACAACCGAAGCTCTGGCACTTGATGACACCTCCTGAGCGACAGCGGCATTTCTGGCTGCAGTGCCGGGTCACCCAGCTCTCCCCAACCTGCCAGGAGACGGCCGAGCCATTATGGGGTCACAGAAGAAAGGGAAGAAGGCAGCAGGCAGGCAGGAGTGCAGGCGGGGCAGAAGAAGTCCTGTGGATGGGGGAAGAAGGGGCTCCCTTCCCCTGACCCCACCACCACCAGGCACCAATCTGCCCCCACTGTGATGAGCCTACTATGGTGGCGCAGTGGTTAAATGCCAGTACTGCAGCCACAAGGTTGTGAGTTTGATCCTGCCGGGCTCCAGGTTGACTCAGCCTTCCACCCTTTCGCAGGTCGGTAAAATGAGTACCCAGCTTGTTGGGGGCAATTAGCTAAAAACACATTGTAAACCGCTTAGAGAGCATTTAGCTAATAAGCGGTATAGAAATACATGCTATTTGTAATGTATAATGTATTTCATGTTGTTCGCCGCCTCGATCCGTGTGGAGAGGCGGGATACAAATAAATTATGATGATGATGATGATGATGATGATGATGATGATGATGATGATGATGAGACCTAATAACAATAATAATATCATCCCAGGTGTTTTTGGTCCCCAAAATTCAAAGCTACGCACTTTCTTTTCACAGACAAGTAAAGACTTTTCTGTTTGGATGTGCATTTGAGGATTGATTATATGATTGATTATACAAACAAACAAATAATAAAAAAATGTGCTGAATCTTGCTTACTGGTGTGTGTACATGTTTGATGATACACGTTTCAACCTGATTTTAATTTTTGATGTTTGATATCATTTTAATTTTTGCATCTTGTGTATTTTTAACAATATGGCTTTCTAATGTGTTGTATTCTGCTTTGAATCCCAAACAGTGAAAAAAGCGAGAATGAAATAAAAATGATAGCAATAATACAATTCTGCCCCCCACAGCTTGTTAGAAAGAGAGGCAGAGCCTCAGAGCCTGATCACTCCATGTGGGCCATTTCCGCACTAGACTGTTATAGCACTATGATTCCACTTTCAACATCCTATGGAACCCTGGGGTTTGCAGTTTAGGGAGGGGCTGACTGGCCCTTCCCTAAACTGCAAACCCCAGGATTCCATAGGCTGATGAAAGTGGAATAATAGTGCTATAACAGTCTAGTGCAGAACGGTTATAAGCACTATGTTCCACTTTAATTGCCATGGCAACAGCCTGTGGCATTCTGGGGTTTGTCGTTTCCTGAGGCAGAAGAGCTCTCTGGTTGGGAATTCTCAACGCCCCCTCCCTAAACTGCAAATCCCAGGATTCCCTAAGATGTTGCCATGGCATTAAAGTGGAATGATAACTGTATAACAGTGTAGTGTGGCAGTGCCCTCACTCTCTGGGCTCCCTCTGGCAAACTCCATCCCTCCTTCCTGTCCACTGTAAACAGCAGCCCTGGGGGGCTTCAGAGCTGCCAGGGGAGGGGGTTTGGGCAGGGCACTCGAGGGCAGCAAGGAGCCGGCTGAGCTCCATTCAGAACATTCATACCCTGGGGTGCTCCTGTCCCTGCAAGATCTTGGTCTTCCTCTTTCTCCCTTTGGGACAGAAAGCAGTAAAGGTGGCACAGAGAGATGGAGAAGAGGCAGGGAAGGGGTGGTTTACCCCTTTGGCACTGCAGTGGATTCAAGGGTCTTGTAGACACACGCACATCCCACCCAGAGGCAGCTGTGGATTCTCCGTGCCAGAGCGGTGGACTCAATCTTGGCTTTACCTCCACTCCTCCTGCAGCTGCTCAAGTGGAGGAAGAGTTGTGCCGGTGTTAAAACTTTTGATGGGGAACCCGGGAGTCCGAGCCTTCTTGGCGGCAGCTCCCAAGCGTTCCTTGGGAAAACTGAGATGGCACCTCCTTGCTCTCCGTTTGCCAGCAAGTGAAAGTATATTTGTTCCAGCAGAAGCTGAGGAACTGACTGCTATGGGCAAACCAAGCCTGAATTCGCACTACAAGTCAAACAGCTCAACTGAGCCTGTCATACTTTGGACATACCGTTAAGACAATGTGACTTACTGGGAAAAGATGACCATGCTGGGTAAAGGGGAAGGTGGTGGGAGATGAGAAGGACTACCATACGAGGGGATTGGCTTCATCAAGGAAGCCATGTCTCCTGCCCTGACCTTGCAAGAGCTAAGCAGAGCAGAGGGGGGGCACGGATCTTGGAGCCCAAGACAGTGGCTGAAGGGCACATAGTGGAATCCCCAGGAAAAGGGGGAGACAAGCCTCCAAGAGCTCTCTAGATGGTCCTTATTTATTGTGTGAAATGATTTGTCATTTGTCTTCATATCTGTTTGTATATAGCCACTGAAGAAGGCTGTTGAAACAATTAAGCAGGCCAAAATATGTTGGGCTTGTTTCAGATAATAAAGACATCCTGCAGAGCGATTGGAGACTGTGTCCCCATTCATTTGTAGGGTTTGGGAAAACTTTGAATGACCCCAAACAGCAACAACAAAGCTGCCCTGAGTGCTACCACTGGGGAAAGGGAAGGCTGCGCATGAACCAACCTCATCAACAGTTTTGGCTTCTTGTTTTAAAATGTTTTTTTTTATACAGGTTATTATCTTTCGATGATTGATCATTAGTATAAAGCAATTTAGAATAAGTTAACTTGGAATTACAAACGTGAAAAATTAAATAAGTAAATAATTAAAATGATAAGTGATAAGCAATAATTAATAAATATGGGATAAAATGCATGACTTGGTGTAAATGTTTAAGTAATATAAATAGTTTGCAAGAAGGGTGGGAACCAATTTTAGTTATGTCTTGTTAGTATTTGCTTTAGATGTGTGTAGAAGTTTGTGATGTTTGTGTGGATGTATCTTTTCTGTTGTTTCGTATGTTTGGATTGTGTTGATTTTTCTTATAAAATTTGAAAATTAAAAAAAACAAACTTAAAAGGGTTAGGAACTAGAACTGGCAGCTCTGCCCATTCCACTTTGGAGCAGCTGTGGAAGGAGCGGAGGTAAAACTGAGAACGAATCCACCACCCCTCACAGCAATGATCCAGCAGGCAGGTTGCCCCCTACCTGGTCCCATCCCTTTGAGGAGCAGCGGAAGGAAGCAAGGAAGGAAGGAAGGAAGGAAGGAAGGAAGGAAGGAAGGAAGGAAGTGCTCACTTTGTAATAGTTGTCGTCCTTGTCACGGCAGCCACACTCGCTCAGTGGCACGCACTGGTCATCGCTGAGGACGTGGCCCTCGCTGCACACGCACCCCTCTAGGCACTCCCTGGGGGGCTTCTCGCAGAGGTCCTCGGCATAAATGTTGCTGCACGTTGGGGGGCAGGGGGAGGCGCAGTCGGTGTAGTAGCTGTTGGAAGGACACGGCAGGGCTGCAGGGGAGAGAAAGCAGGGAAGGGCTGCAGTCAGATGGCCGTCAGGGGGACTGAGGGTCAGATCTGTGCTTGGAGAGACACCGGTCCCCTGGTATGGACATGACCAAAGTAAGATTTCAATTGGTTTCATTCTGTTGTTATTAATACTGTTTTAATGTTGATTTTGCATATTTTTGATTACAGTGCGCACTCAACTATGAGAGTAGAAATTTTAGTCTAAAACTTCATCCTGGAAACCTGGGTCAACTCATCCACAGGCCAATGGTGGTTTCCATAGGAGACAAGGCTGGCCAGTCATTTTGGGAGAGAAGGAAGGAGGAACCCAAGGCTGCTGAAAAGGTCCAGGAGCCCACCTCTGCACACCTTGAGCCAAAGAACTTAGCAAGTCCAGCAGGCATAGCTGTTTGTGTTCATCCTAAAAGCTGGATGGATGAGAGGGGAACTAAATTGTGGCTGTGCAATTTGTGCGGTCGGTGACCAGGTAGAGGACTAAGAACATACCCGTTGCCATAAGTGTGGGATCTCTTTTGCCCTTGACATCCACAGGTCATAGCAAAGTTCTGTAATTTTGGGACCATATCCTGCTCTTGACTTATCCATCAAATATATATGGGCATATGTGCTATATGTGTTTTATTGTATTTTGTCTTTTTGTAAGCCACCTTGAGTCCCAGCCTGAGAGAAAGGTAGGATATAAATAAAGTGAAGGATTGAAGAATGGACGGATGGATGGACGGACAGATGGACGGATGAATGGATGGATGGCACTGTGCTTCACTACCATTTCTGTTTTGCCCCAATTTCTCCTTCCCTGAATCTCACACTCCCCTTCCTGCTTTTGCACCAATCAATTAAGCACTGCGCTTTGGGATGAAGAAAAAGACTGAGGTGACCCCCACCTCCATGCCAGGTTCCCATGATCTCCCTTGCTTGTGTCCTTGGGCGCTGGGGCAGGTGACAGCACCTTGCAAACAGCTGAAGGCTCCCTTTGGCTCTGACATGGTAAGTATCTTCCAGGGGTTCTGTATGTGTTTTCCTGCATGGCAGAAGGGAGTTGGCCTAGATGCCCCTTGTGGCCCTTCCAACTCTAGGATTATGGGATTCATACGCCCAGCACATTCCTCTTGCTGTCCATAACGCCAGCACCTCCACAAACTTTTGCACTGAAGGGGCCACGTTTCCATCAGCAGCAAACAGAGATGCCAACCTCTGCTTATTTTTCTCTTCACACACAAGAATGAATAATTTTAGAAGTGTTCTTCCTCACTGGGTGAGATTGTCAGGGTTTGTGTATGCATGCACGCACGCTTCTCCAGTGATTTTTGACAACTTGGAATTTTTTTCTGATATTTTTCTCTAGAAAAACATTGGGGCTTGTGAAAAAAAGAGTCTTCTTTGTGAAATGACTTTGTGAGCAAAAACTAACGTTTTTTGTGCAAAACACATTGTTTTTATGAAAATAAAAATTTCGCAAAATGCACAGGAATTGACCCCCCCCCTCTTTTTTTGGACAGGCTGTCTCAAGGCATCAGGAGCTCCTTTCTCATCAAGGCCAAAGTCATGTGCAAGTGTTCTCTACATATATAGCTGCAGACAATTTCTGCACTATTTACAGCCCTGGTGAAAATCTTCCATTCTTGCTTTCTCACACGCAAAAATGAATAATTTTGACGGGCTTTGTTCCTCCCCACTGTCTGAGATTACAAGCATTTTTTCCCCCAATTTTGATTGCTTTGTCACACTTTGTGGCCTTTTCCTGAAAAATTCATTTGTGAAAACCATTTGGGATTCTTTTGCTTAAAAAACCCTCTGTACAAGAAAAAGTGCATTTTCTGCAAAACACAAAGTTTTCTGGGCAAAAAAATTGTTTGCACAGAGAATTATTTTGCAACCCTTTCCTCTGTGTCCAAAATGTTCTGACAGCTTCCCGTTTTCTCAGTGAGGTGTCTTGATGTTTCTTGAGCCCCTTTCTCATGAAGGAGAAGAGAAGAAAGCTGGCTGCCCTTATTCCTGTTTCCTACTGCTCTGTGATCTGCACCCTTGCATGGAAGTTGCAACCCTTCCTTCCCTTCCCACCCCTACCCCCACCCCTCACGTCAGCCATCATGAAGACACCTTCTAAATGGCCAAGGGCAGCAGCTTTGCTACCTTGGTCCCCTTGACATGCTGCTTGATGCCCTCAGGGCACCACTGGACCTGCACGTAGCTGTTGCAGAAGGGCTCTCGTGGCTCTCTCTTCCCCTCTGCCTGGGTCTTGTCTGGCGTTTCTAGGGTGGGGCAAGTAGGGCACCTGCCCTCTAGACTCAGAGCCACCTGATCGGCCAGCTCCTTCTCCTCCTCTGGGGCTGCTAAATCTTCCAGAGCAGCTGTTTTTGTGCATCGGCACCCAGGGCACATACCCTACTTGCCCCACCCAAAACATGCCTCTTCCATGGTCTCAGTGGTGCACCATCAGTGAGGGCCCTGGCCTCTCTTCTTTCAGAAGCTCCCTGGCTCAGTAGGGACTCCTCTCAAGCAGCTCACAAGATTGCCTGCAACCATTTTCTCCCTGTGCCCTGTTTCCTCATCCCACGCCTCTCTCCCACTTGACACCCATTCATCACCAGATATGCTTACGGCAGAAGGTGCTGTTCCTCCACTTGACAATGACCCCTTCAGCCTTGCAGGCATCTGCGTAGGCCTGCACAATGGCACACAGGGTGGAGAGCATCCCGTCGTACTTGCACATGTCATGCATGCAGGTCTGAATGAAGAGCTCTGGCCTGACCAGGTGATGGCATGCTGTGAAGGGGCTGGACTGCAGGACATTGCACTGTTTCTCCACTGATGGCATCAACTGGGCAGTGCAGGGTGGGCCCAGATCCTGGCGTGTGTCTGGCAAGCAGCTGCAAAAGAATGGAGTGCAGGTGTTTTCGGCCAGGAGCATGAAGCTGCCCCACTGCCTCTACCCCAGCTTCCTCTCCAGACCCAGGCAGATGAAAAGGGATGCTCCCTCCATCCATCCATGCCTGCCGCCAGAGACTGTGGCTCCCCTTGTGGCACAGGTTGCTTTCAAGACCTCCAGTTCTCTCACATGAAACAGCTCAGTTGCTTTCTAAACCTCCCTCTCCCCTAAATCTTCATACAACCTATCATCTATACCAATCGGGAACCACATTTTCCCCCAGAAGGCCCCTCGGGACAGTGATAGCCAGATGACACAGGCTCAGTCCAAGGCAATTAGGAGGGTTACAAAGGTGGTTGAAATTTGCCCTTATGCCTCTCCTTCCACATGCAAATGTTGTTTTAATGTCATTACAGAAGGAGATGCTGTTGGCAAGAGAGGTTGGCACTCAGCTGATGGCCAATATAGAAATCAAATAGACTATGTAATTGGAAGCAGAAGACAGAGGAGCTCCATTCTCTCTGCAAAAACAAGACCAGGAACAGATTGTGGTATAAATCATGAACTGCTAATAGCAGAGGTTAGAGTAAATCTAAGGAAGAACATTAAACCAGCTATAATGCTGAAATACAACCTGAAGAACATCCCACTTTCCTCCTTGACTTTCTTCCTTGAGCACTTTTTTTCTGGGCCACATTTGCAAACCATCATGTGAAATCTTTACATATCTGAAGGGAGTGTGGAAGTTGTGTGGAAGTTGGGATGATCTTCTTTTCTGCTGCTCCAGAGGGTGGGGCATGAAACAGTGGATTCAAATGACAAGAAATGAAATTCTAGCTAAACATCAGGAGGAACTCCTTGATGTTTAGGACTGTTCTGCAGTGGAATGGAGTACCTCAGGGGATAGGGTCTTGGTTGGAGGGCTTTAAGTAGAGGTCGGACGGCCAACTGTCAGGAGCTGTGGCTTTCCTACATTAGCAGGGGGTTGGACTGAGTGGCCCTTGGGGTACCTTCCAACTCTAGGATTCTGATTGCCCACAAAGACTAGGAACTGATGCTCCCCTGTGCAGAAGGGCCAAGGAGATTCTCTAGCACCTTTGATCCAGATAGGTCCCCTTCAAAATGGGGAGGGAAGGAAGAGGACAAGCAGCTCAGCATGCCTGTGGGAGTGAGGGGACATGGGTCTTACCTGGCATCGCTGTCGGCATCTACCTTCCAGCTGTTCCCGAACTGGGTGACGTTTTTGGCCTGGGTTCCATCGGGCATCAGCAGCTCATCTTCCTGGAAGCCATTATAGTTCCCACACAGGCCACAAACCTGAGGGCCAAACCAGCTGACCTTAGAGAGGTTCCCACATGTTGAAGGAACATGGAGCAGGTGCTATGGAGCTCCATGAGTTGGCTCCTCTCCTCTCAAATTCCTCCACACCATGGCTGTATCGCCAATGGCTGCCTTTGGTGATAGAAACACTTCCTTGCCATCTGCATCCAAATGGCAGCCAATGGCTCCCATGTGGAGCAGTGAACCTGCTCTGGGTTCTAGTCTGAACTTTAGAGGTACCATCCAAGAAGTTCAACTTGTCCTGAGATGACCCATGGCTAGAATGCCACTTCATGAGGTGGAAGAGGAATGAGTAAAGCTGCCTGCCTGCTATGGAGACAGAACCTTCACTGTCCATTGGGCCTAGCAATGTTTACTTTGACCGGCACCAGAACTCCCAGAAGGGAGTGGATTGTGGCCTTCCCAAGATGTGTTTCCTGGGATCTCCTTAAAAGGAGAGTGATGAAAAACCAGCATTGTATGGGAGTGTGTTTATTTTAGCAAAAAGTTGAGTAAGGCGTAGGGCCAAAACTGGGGTAAGATCAATTATGCATAGTATAGAGAAGGTAGAGAAAGAGAACCTTTTGTCTGATTTTCACAATATTAAGACTTTGGGTTGCCCAAGGAAATTGGCAAGAGGTATGAGAAGTACAAAAAGAAGGAATTCTGTGTGAAAATGCAGAGCTTACTTAGAGAATCCATTGCTGCAAAGTGTGGTGAGGGCCTGCAGCGTTAGAAGGGGATTAGGCCTATTCTGTGGGGAGGGGAAGAGAGTTTCATCAACATCAGTAAGCCGTGAGTGCAAAGATAGAACCTCCATGTCTAACTTGGAATGTCAGTAGCTGGTAGGCATCTGAGATGGAGAACACTTGGCCGTGAGTGCTGCTTCTGAGCTTCCTGGGCAAAGGATGCTGGACAAGGCAGTTCTTTGGCCTAACCAAGCAAGGCAGTCCTTGTGTCCTTCTGTGCTTTGGCCAGTTCCTTCTTATGGAAGTATCAAGACCCCTCCCCTTGGGTGTGCATGCCGTCATGGGTGAGGCCAGCTGTACGCATTCCCTTTCCAGAGCAAAGCCAGCCTCTCTGCCAACAAGGTTCATGCTACCTGCTGGCTGACTCACCTGGGAGAAGTAGGCACCTGGCAGGCTGATCTCTAGATGCTGGTCCCCATCATATTTCACCACCAGCCCAAAGTCGGTCTCTACTACCAAGTAGATGCCCACGTTGCCCACTGCCACGCTGTTGCCCCGGGAACGCCTTTCTGCTGGCGTGTAGGCTCTCTCGTTGTTGAACTGGGGAGAGCAAGAGACATCCGTCAGGGGTGGGGAGGGGCAGTTTCATAGGCAGGATTCTCCCTTCTGTGATACATTACTCATACAGGCCCCCCCACACCCATCCAATGGCTGGAATCCTGTGTGGTGTCCTATGCATGGAGTACATTCCACTACAGAAGTGTTGGGACATTGGTGTCCAATGAGGAACGGACACACGCAGTTCACAGTTTGCAAAGTGGAATTGTGCATGGATGTGCTTAAATTGTATTGTGTTTCAAATTGAGTTCAAACTATTTCTAACAATTTATATAATATTATTCTTTAAAATTTGTAATATATATGTTAGTCAACCTCTATTTTAAATTTTGTAAACTGCCTTGATTATCTTTGATGGGAGAAAGGCAGGACATAAATTGAATGAATGAATGAATGAATGAATGAATGAATGTGCATTGCATGCACATGTGCATGGTACATTGTGGATGGGTGCATATTGCACATTGTGCATCTATGTGGGTTGCAGGTAGATGCACACTATGCTTGAATGTGCATGTGCATTTCTTTGTGCATTCCGTTACACATGTAGTTCACTTATGCAATGTTGCCATTAAAAGCAAGGGTCACAAAGTGCAATTAATATATAACTCCATGTATGGAACGTATGTTGTGCAATCCCAATATAGGATCTCAGTCGAAGTCACAGAACCAAAGCATTGATTAAAACTAGTTCCCAAGTCAATGTGGGTTGTTCCCACTCAAAAGCCCAGGTGGGTTAAGTTCTTTTAGATTGGGATAGCTGAAGACTTTCTTTGCATAGCTCTTTTAAGAATCAGAATTTCCCAACATTGCTCCACACACTTCACCACTAGCACTTGGTAGCTTCCAAATCAGCTGGGCGCCAAATCTGTTCCAAGATTTAGTTGGAACTTTAAAGGGGCTATCATCACAGCTGCTGACATCTAACTCCATGGTTTCAGCACCTCGGAGACCTCATTCAAAGTTTGCTCCCATGGAGGAACTCACACAAGGCACCAGCAGGATACCAGTCCTTGTCTTACTTGGCCAAAGCCCCTAGGACTGGGTGGGCTACACATCTGCACAGATTCCAAAGTCCCAAGCAGACGGGCCTGGTTATAACCCCTGGATGTTCTCCCAAGCTAGCCAAGCGCCTTTCCATACCAGGATCCTCTTGTTTTTCTGGAGGGTGACCCGGGTGCCGTATACGTCGACGTAGACCTCCCGGAGGTAGGCGGCCCCTCTCAGGCCTCGGTCTTCATTCCTGCCGCTGACAGCAAAGGGGGTAACGCTGCTGCTGCTGTTGCTGCTGCCACAGACAGTGACGAGGGTGTAGGTGCAGGTGCCCAGGAAGGTGTGCATCACTTTGTCAAAAGTGTAGTAATGTGGATCTCCAACCACATGACAGGATGCTTGGTCTGGAGAGGGAAGCCATGGAGACCTTGGTGAGCTCAGAGGGGGACGAAGCCCAGAGCGGCTCCACCATGGCTGTCCCCATTTTGAAGACAGGAGACTCTGAGGCCAAGAGACATTGGATGCCATCCTGAACCACCAGGACCAAGAAAGACTGAGTCCTCAGGTCCCATTCCTTCACCATACCTGAGCACCACACCTGATCTTGTATGATTCAGAGCCTAAGTTGGGCTGGGGCTGACTACTCCTTAGCTGAGAAATCACCAGGAAGGAACAAGCGAGGTCTCCAGCTGGAGAATCTTGCCTGGGACCCTGGAGCGAGCTATGACTGCCATCAGACTTGACAATACTTGATGAGTTGGACTGCCAAGTTTCTGGCTCTGTTATAACAGCCTCTGCCTGCATTGCTGTGTGACAGACTGATCCTACCACACCGCCTGAAGGACAACTGACGTGTCCAATTTTAGAAGCTAGGCAAGGTCAGACTGGAGCAGGATTTGGATGGGAGAACACCAGGGAAGACCAGGATTCCTTTTCAGGTGAAGCAGGAATGGATCCTGCGGCACCCAGTCAGAGCGGTCTGCACTGGCTAGATGGCTAGATTGAGGGTCCGACTCAGGTATCAGAGCAGCTTCTTTTATTCCAGGCTGAGTCCCTGGCATCTTCAGGAGAAGACAGGAAAGCCTGAAACCCTGGCAATGCATGGTTTCCAGTCAGAGCTGGTGATATTAAGCTAGTTGGACTAAGTGTCTTACTTGTTAAATGGAGGGCAGCTTCTCTCATCCCTATGCAGAAGGTCACAGATTCAGTCGCCAACATCTCCCTGCATGGCTAGGAAGGAAGCCTTCCTGACTCCCTGGACAGAGCCATGGCTGCCAGTTGGAGCAGACAATACTGGAGGAGATGGGCCAAAGATCAGACTCGGCATGGCAGGGTGCTATGTCCCTCTGCCAGAGTTTCCAAGCTCAGTTCCCAGGGGCATCTCCAGGTGAGGAGAGGAAGGAGCCCTGCCCCAGGCCCTGGAGAAGGCCATCCTGCTAATTGGTGCTTCCTATAGGAACACAGAACTCCCTTGTTGTGGGCTTTGGAGAAGCTGAAGATCCGATTCAGCATAAAACAGGTGCCAATTAACTGTTAACTGTGTTTTTAAAATATTTATATCTGGCCCTTTTATCACAAGATTGCGGGATAGCAAGCAGATAAACAATTTAGACAATGCCAGATTAAAATCAATGAATAGTTCAAACAAGATAAAAACATTCTAAACAATTCAACAAATTAAAGCAGCTTGGAAAGGGAAATTAGGCCCCAAAGGATCCAATAAAGAGCCATTTTTCCCAGTGCCAATCAGGCCTCTTAGGGAGGATATTTTATCAATGGGGAGCAGGGAGCTGTAGCAGAAAAGGTCCTGCTCCCATGTGATCCCATGGTGTCCTACTCTCACTGGTGGGACACAGAGGTGATCTCACTGGTGGGTCCCTCCAGGTGATCTCACTTTTCAGGCAGACAAATATAGGGAGTAGGCACCCTTTAGTGTGGGGCTGAGATACCCTTTAGGTATCTCAGCCCCACACCATGTAAAGGTTTGAATGTCATTCAGACTTGAAGCCTATTTTCTACCTGCAGGGCAGATCCTCACCCTTTCCTCTGGGTTCCTTGAGAGCCCACAATGCAAATATGATGCATTTGTTTAGAGCACTGAGCTTCAAAACTTTTCCCTCTTCAAAGGCCAGGACAGCATGATTCCACCCTCATTCATTCTGCACGGAGGCTCTGTCAGCCCTCCCTCCCCACTGTCTGTGGAGAACCTCCCACCCCAACCATCCAGCTGTCAAATGTTGCCCACAATCCCCAAACTCACTGCTAGTGTGGCAGCCAAGCACTCCATCCTGGACGCTGCATTTCTCTAGCACACCACATTCCCATGGTGTACACACAATGGTTCCATTTTGCTCACAGGTGCAGCGCTCACTGCAGGTCTCCTTGGGGAACCAGCTCTCACCCAGCTGCCAGATAGATTGAGAGAGAGAGAGAAGAGAAGGTAACGATCCTGGGTGGGCAGATGCCAGGGAACACTGGGCCCTTTCCCTCCCCTCATTTCCCCACTCCCAACGTGGAAGCTCAGGTCAGAGGGGAGAAAAATGTGACCTCCTCACAAGGCTGTCTTCAACCTCTCCAGACTCCAAAGACTCACCCCATGAGCTGACATGAGTCTCCAGAAAACCTTTACCATGGCAATGCAGCTTTTAAATGGGATGGCAAGCCTTGCTGCATGCCTTAACATAAGAAATAGGGGTATCCTCCCCAAAACTAGAAGTGGACTGAGACGGAGGAGATGGAGTGTCACTTTATGCTCACTGAGTTATAAGGCAGTTCTACAGTGCCATCTCATTAGTGCACTGTAGTGCACTAATTGGAATTGTGCATTGATGTGCGTGTCTCATGTGTTATAGAATCACAAGGTTGGAAGAGGCCTCATGGGCCATCCAGTCCAACCTCTTGCTCAGTGCAAGATCTCCAGCTAAAGCATCTATGTGCAATGTACATTAATGCAATACAGTTTGCATTGTCTACAAGGAAAAAACACAGCATGGAGAACTCCACTTCCATGCCTTAATTGTGATGCCTTCACTGCACAATGGTGCAAAAGTTCAATCTGAAGGCATAAGGCAGTTTACACCATCAGCCACACCCACATTTGGTTTTTTGGGGTGGGTGGGAGAATGCACTTGGAGAAATTGTGCAGCTCCCAGAAAGTCCACGGACAGAATATTCAAGCCTGAAATGCCTGCATTTACCACCTCTGCTGCAGTTGGCCCCAGCACAAGCTGACAGGGGAGTAAAAACATGCCTTTCACCTTTTTTTTTTTTTAAACAAAACCTGAGTTTCTGGCACAAAGGCTGTTTTTAATGCAAACAAAGGGTGTTTTTCTCCCCTGGCAAACTAGCTTGCTGTTTATGAAACATGGAAGCAGAACTTTTCTCTGCTTCTCCATTTCTCTCAGTGTGTCAGGTTGCCAAAGAAGGAAAACCTGTGAGCCTTCACACATCCCAGCCCCAACCCTGAGGGAGGAGCTTGCCTGGTAGTAGCGTCCCTGGCTGGTGATGCAGCCGCAGCTGCTCTCTGGGACACATCTGTCTCCGCTCAGGATGAAGCCTTCGTCGCAGAAGCAGCCCCCCACTGGCAAGGGGCTGCAGGAGCCGAGCACCGAGGAGGTGACGCAGCTGGGGGCGCAACGATTCCCACAGCTTTCGTAGTGGCTCCCTGCAGCACACGAGAAGGCTGGAAGGCAAGAAACAGAGAGGAAGAGGGAGTCATGGGGGCTGGGGAGAGGCTGGGCCCCACAAGTCCTTCCCCAGGAGTCTCTTTGCCTGAGAACATAGTCTGAACAAGATGCTATACAGGCAGAGCATCCCTTACCACAAACTCAAAATTTTCCACATGGGTGGCTGGATAATGACACCTTTGCCTTTTTGTGGTTCAGTGTACACAAACTTTGTTTCATGCACAAAATTATTAACAATATTGTATACAATTACGATCAGCTTATGTGTATAAGGCGTGTATGAAACAAATGAATTTTGTGTTTAGACTTAGGTCCCATGGCCATTTCCGCACTAGGCTGTTATAGTGCTATGATTCCACTTGCAACATCCTATGGAATCCTGGGGTTTGCGGTTTCGGGAGGGGCCACCTGGCCCCTCCTGAAACTGCAAACCCCAGGATTCCATAGGAAGTTGCAAGTGGAATCATAGCACTATAACAGTCTTGCTCAGAAGCATCTCATGATATCTTATTATAAATGTATAGGAAAATACAGGTAATAGGAAATATAGCTGTATATTTCCTATATAGTAATAGAAAATACAGTGGTGTTTTTTTTTGTGTAAATCCAAAACAAAACAAAAAACCCCAAACCCTGAAATCTGAAACACTTCTGGTCCCAAGCATTTCAGATACAGGAGGCTCAACCATGCACAGTGGAAATTTAGAAGACCCAGTATGTGCAGTGGTTTGGGTACTGGGCTAGAACTATGAAGACCAGGTGCAAATCCCCATTTGGCCATGGAAACCTACTGGGTGACTATAGAGAACCCCCATCCTCCCAGTTTAAGAGAAAGGCAATGGCAAACCACCTCTGAACAAATTCTGCCAGGAAAACACTGTGGTAGGTTCATCTTAGGGTTTCCATAAGTTGGAATTCCCTTGACAACACACAACAACCATGTAAATCAACACCCATAAAGTTCCACAGTGGTTGTGTTCACTCTTTACACAGTGGTTTGTACTGCACCAAATGTGCAACCGAATGCCCAACCAGTTGTGCTTGTATGCACAATGCGGATGGATGTGCGATGTGCATGCACATCTAAGGCCCAATGTGCACCTACATGCAGAATGGCACCAACTCCACTTTTGCAGGAGTTCTGCATCAGACAAAAATGCTCATTTGCCTCCTTAGGGGTGTGTAAGTCACCAGCAGGATCCTGGCTGCAGTCTCTTTGCTTTGCTTTCCACTTGCCTGCCCACTGAGTCTCCTGCCAGATCTTTCACCTCAGAAAATTTCCTCCAGCCAGCACGGAGAACAGCTCTCTTGGCTGAGGGATTCTGGGATCTGCAGTCTGAAAAGAGAAGCTTTTCCAAGCTTGATTTCTCCCTAAATCCAGTGATGTCAAGGCTTCTCTCTTGCCAGTCCTAGCTTTGTCTGCATGCATCTCTCTCTGCCTAGCAAATGCCCAGTGCCAGGAAAGAAGCTGGACAGCCCCACTCACGGCACAGGGTGGTGTTCCTCCACTCCAGGCACAGTCCCACGTTGGAGCACGCCTCTGCATAGGCCTGCAGTCCATTGCAGAGGGCGGTCTGCTGACCGTTGGTGAAGCAGACGTCCAGGACACAGTTCTCAAAGAAATTTGTTGGGTCTACCACAGGATGGCAGTCCTTGAAGATGCCTGTGCAAAAGGGGGAAAAAGAAGATCCTGGAGTCCTAGAATCCTAGAATTGGAAGAGATCCCCAAGGGCCATCCAGCCCAACCCCCTTCTGCCCAGCAAGAATGCACAGTCAAAACACTGTCAACAGGTGGCCAGCCAGTCTCTGCTTCAAGACCTCCAAACGTGGAGAATCCAAGATGTTAGCAAAGTCCTCACAATCTGCAGCCACCAGGGCCAGATGGTCAGTGGTTCAGTTGGCGCCACACCTCCAGGTCCTTCCCTTGCTCAGGGCCCAAAGCTGAAGCAGGGAAAGGTGTGGGGCTTGCTTCTCATCCCGGCTCTCTCAGTGTTTCTATTGTAACTCAAACGTGTACACAGAGGGGACTCTCTTTTGGGATCGGCTCCAGGGCCCATCCACCTTCAGCTGGCTTTGGCTGCCCCATTTGCTGCTCTGGCTGCCACTGCCTGCCATGTAGAGAGACAGAAAGCCAGGCAAGTGGCATCTCTTTCTGGGAGGGCTCCTCTTGGGAAAGCCAGCAAGACCCTTCAGTTTTGGGCAAGGGGATCTCAGGATGGAGGACCAATTCCCAGTCTCCACAGCAAGACTTCCCACTTTCAGAGGTGGGGGGTTCCCCCAGACCTGTGACCTGGATTCTTTCAAATGAACAAGGAGGGAATGCCACAAGATGAATCAAGGACACGTTGGCTTTCTGGACCCTGAAAAGCTCTGCCACCAGGACAGATGGGTGTGAATTTTGCCTGGTTTGTGGATCTTTCCACATAGTTCTCCATAAACCCAAGAAGAACTTTGTGTTTAATGCAATCAGGATGGGGGGAGAAAGGAAGACAAATGGATTTGTCGGTCCCTAGCCACTGATTTGCCATTCGGGGGTGCGGGGAGGGTCAAAACCAAACTGGAGCTCTGCCACCTTTCCCACTTCCACTCAACTGGCAGCTTCCATTCTCTGGTCATTTCTGGATGTGGAGGGGCAGTTCCCTGGGAGGCACACTACCAGGGACTCAGAAGTCCTACCTGTTGGGTCTGTGATCATCGTGCAGGCAGAAACCTTCCGGATTTCATTCTCCAGTTCTGGATCACAAATCGGTTGGGGGCTGGAACATCTGTGCAATGCAAGGAGAAAAGCCATGACTTTGCGGGAGCTCCATTCTTTGCCTACTGGGTGTTGTCCAACGGTGGCTTTTGGCTCCTGTCTCAGGGTGGGGAGGCGGAGGGGGTGAATCCACACAGGACCCAGATCTTGTCACAGGGACTGCCCAGTGCCATCCTCTTTCTAGGAAGGGCCTGAGGCCAAGAACATCCAAGGTGCCACCTACTCTGTGAAGTTCTCTGGGATGAGCCAGCTGTCCCCAAGAAGGTTGGAATTGCCTGCAGTTTGTCCATCAGGCTTTAGGTTGTCATCTCGTGGATCGCTGTTGTAATTCCCTTTGTGGTGTGAGAATCAGAAGAAAGGCTGTCAGGTTCCTATCCAGAATCAGGGCTCCCTTTTAAAAAGATAATGGGGGAGGTGGGGACTGGAGAAGGAGTTTATGAGCAGCTGCTGCTCTCTGCTGGTCGGGAGACTTCAATCCTCTGGTGCTGCTACTTATGCTACCAGTTTGGCTGCTCAAGGCTTCTCCTTGTCTCCCTGTCCTCTCCCCAGATTCACCTCTGTCTTCACAGAGAGCAAACTGGGGAAAGAACAATATGGTATGAAAAAGGTCACAACTACCAGGAAGATGGGCTACTGCTCTCAACTCTCCACTCTGTGGCCTAAACCCTCTTGCTTGTCCTGGTTAGCGTGGAATCATGGGAAGCTCCTGAGTATTCACTCACCATATGGCTTTCTTTATCTGGTTAAAACGTCAGTCCTAGAACCAACCCATACCCACCCACATTTCACAAGCAAAAACACAGGACAAATGTGGCCAAGCACAATCAGAGTGTGCTCAAGATGGCAAAAGTTAGGAAGGAGGAAGAACACACACCCTAAGAGGGGCTGCAGTCATTTGCTTTAGCCTGAGCCTGCAAGGAAGAGCAAGAGTTTTCCCTCTCCTCTCCTCCCCTCTCCTCTCCTCTCCTCTCCAATCCGTTGAGTTAATTGAATGGAAACTATTTTTGCACTTTGAATTCAGTTTGCAGCAATTGAAGGAAGCTGAGGACAGTGGGGAGGAGGAGAGAACCACTGGGACATTTTAAAAGCCGCTGAAAAAGTGGGAGGATGAAGGACTAAACCAGATAGTCCCACCAAACCGGGACAGTTGAAAGGTCTGCCGGCCTCCTGTGCTCTTGGTCCACAAATGCAAACCTGCCTCTTCCATGCAATCCGTATGGTGTGTGTGTGTGTGTGTGTGTGTCTAAGGTCCAGAAGCTGTCGTGCAGAGCAGGTGGTTCCCCTATGAGAACTGAGGGGCTGATCTGCTGTGCTTTAGCCTCTCTTTTAGGGGAGGGCAAATGTTAGAGGCTACAAAACTGCATTAGCACCCCCAGGGAACTTGGACAGCAACACCCTCCCATAGAAGAAAATTGCCCCAGATGTCTCCAAATACAGCCATGAGGAAATTTTCACCATGTTCTTGGTCCCCACAGGCCATTTGAGGCCCAGGGGAGGTGTTTCCTGTTCTTTCAAAAAGCTTCTTCGAGGCCTAAAATGTCTCCAGGGACTATATGGGTGGACTGTCTTTCTTTCTTTCTTTCTTTCTTTCTTTCTTTCTTTCTTTCTTTCTTTCTTTCTTTCTTTCTTTCTTTCTTTCTTTCTTTCTTTCTTTTTCTGCTTCCTAGTGGCCATCATATTAGATGAGGCAAGAGGTCCTGAGTTCAAATCTCCCCTTCACAACAGATTGAGTTCAATGGCAGCTGGTGGCATCTGTGTCAGTGGCATGGCAAATCCTCTCCAGGTTTCAGTCTGAACTTAAGCCACTCAAAGAACTGATTCCGCACAATAGGTTCAGCACCTTGGATAGCTTTTTTACAGCTTACATTAAAACCTGGAATGGATTCTCCATCCCACTGACTGGAGCCACCAGCTGCCGCTGACGGAATTCACTTTGAGTAGGCGTAGGCCACTTTTCCACCTGTTCAAAGAGGCTTAGGAAAGATCTGTGAAATTCCTCCTGCAAATATTTAAAAACTTGGACTTTATGCTAAAGCTGAGGAATATGCTGCTTTATATTAAGAGTAATTCCTACATGGTCCCAAGCACTATGTATCCCCATGGAGACGATAAACATGGTGTTTATTTAGTTCATTTGACAGATGTAAAGACCTTTTCTAGTTTCATTGCAGGAGTGTAAATAGCAAACACTTTGGAGTGTCCATGGAACTGGGGCCGGGGGGGGGATGAAGAGGGGTGAATCCTGACCCCCCAGAATTGTGAGGTCCCTCATCCTCAGGCCTGAGCATTTGTTAAGAGTAGGCAACTTCACCCTGTGTTTAAAATGGAGAAGGTAACTCATGCAGTTCTGTAATTCACGTCTTGCAAGAAGACAGAACTCCCACCTGCATAAAGATAAGGTGGAAGCCGAAGGTAGGAGGACTCCTCAGTCTCTTTTTCTGTCCCCCCTTCCTGCAAGCTCACAGTTGGAGGGTGAATGCCTGAGACTCACCACACAGGCCGCAGAGCTGTCCCTGGTAGGCCGGCGGTACAGAGACCTCCACATAATGGTTTCCATCAAACCTGACACCCAGGCCAAAGTCTGTCTCCAAGAAGACGTAGCTGCCACTGTTCCGCACCACAATCTTGTTGGTGCCGATGAAAATGGGCAGGTTGCTTCTCCTGTCGTTGACCTAGAAATATGCCCAACAACACAGGATGATTCAGGCCTTGTGCCGAGAGCTTGGAGAGCTCGGCTCTGTCCCATGTCCCACCTGCCGAAGAGCTCAGAAAGCCCCCTTGGCCATTTCCTCCATGTGCCCACCACGGCTAGGAACAGACCCTCAGAATGGGCCACTGGCCTTGTCCAAGGGTATGGCTACTGAGGGAGTCAAAATGGGGACTTTCCCCCCAAAGAGGAAGGCTGCTCACCCAAAAGAAATCATCCTCCAGCCCACAGTTTTCTAGCAGCAGGGCTTTTGGACTAGGTGACCCTGTTTGCAAACAGTAAGGGCTGCATACCATCCAGAGTTACCAAGAGGCCAGTAGAGACACCCATTTCCTTACATTAACATTCCGGTTCTTCAGCAGAGAAATCCGCTCTCCATAGACCTCCACATGAACCGACTTGACATAAGACACGGCCGTGTTGGAGCCCCGGTTCTCATTGGTGGTGGAGATATGGAAGGTGCCAGGTACGCTGCTGGAGTTGGCACAGACCTGAGACAGGGTGTAGGTGCAGTTGCCCATGAAATGGTGAACTCGGCCATCGAACGTGGTGTAATGGGGGTCCCCTGAGGCACTGCAGGTGGCATGGCCTGCAGAGGAAAGAAGAACAAAGCCTGAGCCACTAATGGTGTGGACAATCTATGGACACTGAGTTGCCACTGAAGCGACTCAGTCAGTGCCTGAAGCCAGATGCTCATGGAACCTGGGAATCAGAAATGAAGGAGACAAGGAGAGCCCATCCACTGGGTCTGGCCCTTTTGTCCTGGATCTGCAGACAAGCTGGAAGGTGTCCAGAGGAGGGCAACCAAAATGGTAAAAGATCTGGAAGCTATGTAGCTCTGTGAGAAGTGGCTGAGGGAGCTGGGTAGTTTAGCCTGGAGAAAAGAAGGTGAAGAGGGGACCTGAGAGCCCTGTGTAAATATTTGAATGGGTCTCATATAAAGGATGGGGCAAGCTTGTTTTCTACATCTCCAGAGAGTAGCACATTATGGAGAAATGGCTTCAAACTACAAGAAGAGAGATTCCATCTAAACATGAAGAACTTGCAGAGGGTGAGAACAGTTCAGCAATGGAATACTCTGCTGCCTCAATGGAGTGCGGTGGAGTCTCCTCCTTCTTTGGAGGTTTTAAAACAGAGGCTGGGTGATGATCTGTGAGGAATGCTTTGATGACATGTTCCTGCATAGCAGGATGAGGTTGCACTGGAGAGCCCTTGGTGTCTCTTCCAACTCTATGATCCTATGATTCTAGAAGCTAAATAAACTATAATTTAGGATTACAGATTGTGATGGGGACTATAAATACCAAATTGAAAAATACATTTTTTTAACAATTCATGTTTTGGGAATATCACAGGACCTTATAAATGCCACATAAATTAGAATCTCAGCATATCCTAATCTGACCCCCTGATGTTTCATCCCACAAACTGAACTCAACACATACTGACCCAAATCCTGTGGATGTCTCACTCAGGTGTAAGTTCCCCTCTGGAAGCAACTGGACAGTTTTTGTCTGATGCCGGTCATCCACATTCAGTTCAAGGTCACAGTAGTGGAGCTGTGCATGGAGTGCCATTGTACATGCAGCTGAACATTTTTGGCCAATGTGTATCTACCTTCCTCTGTTGAAATTGGGGGCAGTTCACCTTCAGCTGTGCATTTTTGATGCATTCAGTTGCACCTTCAGTTGGGCAATGTTACCATTCAGCACAAGGATTGTGTACCATAACTGACACATGTCTCTATATGCAGATATTACACCTTCTAGGATTTTGCCCACTGCCCTTGCATGGAGATTAATGAAACAGAAGAGTGAAGGCTTGCTTTTTTGGGTGCATATTGGGTGGCACATAAACAGAGTGAATGGTGAATGAAGGAATGGAACCCTGATTGTCAGAGATCAATTTCTAAGACTCACTTCTAATTTTGCTGGAAACTGCCACAAATTCGGTACTTAGTCAACGTGGGATTGTGAGAGGCATATATGGCACCCTGTACACATTGGCACATTTGTCCAGCAATCTTGAAGAATGTTCTTGACCCTTCACTGGACACTGGCAGATGACTACCCTCACCATTGCCCGCTCTCCCACCTGAGGACATTGATGGTGCCTGTGAAGACATCACCTTCCACCAGGGATTACAGCATTTTCCTCTTCTGCTACTTGGATTAAAGGGAAAAGCTGTAAGATCATGGAAAAGCATCCAGCCAAAAAGTCTCACCTGTGAGCGGTGGAAGGGTCCTGGTTGTGGTGGGTATCCCGGGTCTTGTTATACAGAGTGGAGGTGAGGATGAGGGCACTGGGGAAGTTGTGTCATCGGTCAGAGGAGTTGAGCCTTGGGGAAGGAACAGTACAAGCATCCTTATTCCCACCAGGAACCTGGGAATTCTGTAATTTAATTCCACTCGGTTCTCTTTCCCCAGTCCCTGGCAGTTTCCACTATTTTCATTTTATAACATGGGAGCCACTTTGACGTCATCACTCTGGAACAACTGGAGCTCGTTGAGTGGCCATCCTCTCCTCATGCAGAAGAGAAATCTCTATAATCATTTATGAGCCTCTCTCCACCCCATACCCACCAAGCCTTTGACGGTTTCTGGTGGAAACCCTTTTGCACTGGAAGGAGCTACTTCAAAAAGAAGGAAATGTTTCCTGGGAAAGAGTTTTGGTCCCAGCTCTGGAGAGTCCTTTTGTTGAACAGTTACCCAATCAGACAGACAGGGAGGAAGAAAGGGAGAGAGAGAATAAAAGAAAGAATTGATAAAGGAAGTCTATACTAAAAGGCGATACATATAGGAAAGGGTAATTGTAATATCGGCCACTTGTAAGAACCAGGGTGGTGGACTGGATGGACCTGATCCTGCGCTCTTGTGATTCCACTCTGGGAAACCAAAGCTATGGAAGCAAAAACTGGGGAGTGCCCAATAAAACCCACAGAAGAGACTGGAGAAGTGTCTTAGGAGGGCTCAACTGGGAAAAAGTTTTATCAGTACAAAGGCCCAATGCCAGGCCTTCTTGATAGACTATTTGAAATTTAACTTCAGAAATTTCTGGAGCTAAAACCCTAACTCTCAAATCATTTATTGGACAGAAAGGAACAAGTAAATGGTGTGAGAGCTTCTTTTTGTTCAGTAAATGGTTTGAGACTTCTCTGAATTTCTAAAGTAAAATTTCACATAGCCACGTTTAGATATTTGCAAGGATATTGGAAGAATGATGGAGCAAGTCTTTTGCTGCTCCAGAAACAAGGAAACTATGGAGAAATGGCATCAAATTTCAGGAAAGGAGATTCCACCTAAACTTTAGGAAGAATTTCCTGATGGTAAGAGCAGTCTGACAGCGGAATACACTGCTTCCTGGGCGTGTGGTGGAGTCTCTTCCATCTCCATGATTCCATAATCTTCTGTCCTTTACTCTACTCGACTCTACTCTATAATCCCCTACTCTTTTTTACTTCGATCTTGCCAATCAAATCTTGAACGCATCAAATCAAATGACCCACCTGTAGACGGAGGATCAGCAGTTGCTGGAGATGATCCCTCTGAAGGTGGTGGACTGGGTGAAGCTGGAGGCACAGGAGAAGACACGTCTCCATCATCAGTTGGAGGAGGTGAGCCTTAGAGAGGGAAGAGCACAAACATCAGGCCACCTTGCTCTTTGGTCGCCCAGAGGATGCTCCCACTTGCATCCCATGTCTCCTTCCTTTAGGACTACTTACTGCCAGTTGAATCTTCTAAAGGAGGAGTTGTTCCAGGGGGAAGAGTGGATTGAGCCTCTGAAGTTGTGCTGGGACTGGGAGGACTCTCTTCTAAAACAGAAAAGTGGGGAGCTGGTAAGGCAAGGTAGAAGAAAGTCTTTTGATGCTCCAGAAACAAGGACACTATGGAGCAATGGCATCAAATTTCAGGAAAGGAGATTCCACCTAAACTTTAGGAAGAATTTCCTGATGGTAAGAGCAGTCTGACAGCAGAATACACTGCTTCCTGGGCTTGTGGAGGAGTCTCCTCCTTCCTTGGAGGCTTTGGAGCAGAGGCTGGACAGCCATCTGTCAAAGAGAGTGCTTCGATTGTGTCTTCCTGACCAATAGAATGGGGTCAGACTGGATGGCCCTGGGGGTCTCTTCCATCTCCATGGTTCCATAATCTTCTGCCCTTTACTTACTCTACTCTACTCTACTCTACTCTACTCTATAATCCTCTACTCTTTTTTACTTCGATCTTGCCAATCAAATCTATGAACCTGTTGAACGCATCAAATCAAATGACCCACCTGTAGACGGAGGATCAACAGTTGCTGGAGATGATCCCTCTGAAGGTGGTGGACTGGGTGAAGCTGGAGGCACAGGAGAAGACACGTCTCCATCATCAGTTGGAGGAGGTGAGCCTTAGAGAGGGAAGAGCACAAACATCAGGCCATCTTGCTCTTTGGTCGCTCAGAGGACACTCCCGCTTGTATCCCATGTCTCCTTCCTTTAGGACTACTTACTGCCAGTTGAGTCTTCTAAAGGAGGAGTTGTTCCAGGGGGAAGAGTGGATTGAGCCTCTGGAGTTGTGCTGGGACTGGGAGGACTCTCTTCTAAAACAGAAAAGTGGGGAGCTGGTAAGGCAAGGTAGAAGAAAGCCTTTTGCTGCTCCAGAAAGAAGGACACTATGGAGCAATGGCATCAAATTTCAGGAAAGGAGATTCCACCTAAACTTTAGGAAGAATTTCCTGATGGTAAGAGCAGTCTGACAGCAGAATACACTGCTTCCTGGGCCTGTGGAGGAGTCTCCTCCTTCCTTGGAGGCTTTGGAGCAGAGGCTGGACAGCCATCTGTCAAGAGAGTGCTTCATTGTGTCTTCCTGACCAATAGAATGGGGTCAGACTGGATGGCCCTGGGGGTCTCTTCCATCTCCATGGTTCCATAATCTTCTCCCTTCTCTACTCTACTCTACTCTATAATCCTCTACTCTTTTTTACTTCGATCCTGCCAGTCAAATCTATGAACCTGTTGAATGCATCAAATCAAATGACCCACCTGTAAATGGAGGATCAGCAGTTGCTGGAGATGATCCCTCTGAAGGTGGTTGACTGGGTGAAGCTGGGGCACAGGAGAAGACACGTCTCCATCATCAGTTGGAGGAGGTGAGCCTTAGAGAGGGAAGAGCACAAACATCAGGCCATCTTGCTCTTTGGTCGCTCAGAGGACACTCCCGCTTGATCCCATGTCTCCTTCCTTTAGGACTACTTACTGCCAGTTGATCTTCTAAAGGAGGAGTTGTTCCAGGGGGAAGAGTGGATTGAGCCTCTGGAGTTGTGCTGGGACTGGGAGGACTCTCTTCTAAACAGAAAAGTGGGGAGCTGGTAAGGCAAGGTAGAAGAAAGCCTTTTGCTGCTCCAGAAAGAAGGACACTATGGAGCAATGGCATCAAATTTCAGGAAAGGAGATTCCACCTAAACTTTAGGAAGAATTTCCTGATGGTAAGAGCAGTCTGACAGCAGAATACACTGCTTCCTGGGCCTGTGGAGGAGTCTCCTCCTTCCTTGGAGGCTTTGGAGCAGAGGCTGGACAGCCATCTGTCAAAGAGAGTGCTTCGATTGTGTCTTCCTGACCAATAGAATGGGGTCAGACTGGATGGCCCTGGGGTCTCTCCATCTCCATGGTTCCATAATCTTCTGCCCTTTACTCTACTCTACTCTACTCTACTCTAATCTATAATCCTCTACTCTTTTTTACTTCGATCCTGCCAGTCAAATCTATGAACCTGTTGAATGCATCAAATCAAATGACCCACCTGTAAATGGAGGATCAGCAGTTGCTGGAGATGATCCCTCTGAAGGTGGTTGACTGGGTGAAGCTGGGTGCACAGGAGAAGACACGTCTCCATCATCAGTTGGAGGAGGTGAGCCTTAGAGAGGGAAGAGCACAAACATCAGGCCATCTTGCTCTTTGGTCGCTCAGAGGACACTCCCGCTTGTATCCCATGTCTCCTTCCTTTAGGACTACTTACTGCCAGTTGAGTCTTCTAAAGGAGGAGTTGTTCCAGGGGAAGAGTGGATTGAGCCTCTGGAGTTGTGCTGGGACTGGGAGGACTCTCTTCTAAAACAGAAAAGTGGGGAGCTGGTAAGGCAAGGTAGAAGAAAGCCTTTTGCTGCTCCAGAAAGAAGGACACTATGGAGCAATGGCATCAAATTTCAGGAAAGGAGATTCCACCTAAACTTTAGGAAGAATTTCCTGATGGTAAGAGCAGTCTGACAGCAGAATACACTGCTTCCTGGGCCTGTGGAGGAGTCTCCTCCTTCCTTGGAGGCTTTGGAGCAGAGGCTGGACAGCCATCTGTCAAAGAGAGTGCTTCGATTGTGTCTTCCTGACCAATAGAATGGGGTCAGACTGGATGGCCCTGGGGGTCTCTTCCATCTCCATGGTTCCATAATCTTCTGCCCTTTACTCTACTCTACTCTACTCTACTCTAATCTATAATCCTCTACTCTTTTTTACTTCGATCCTGCCAGTCAAATCTATGAACCTGTTGAATGCATCAAATCAAATGACCCACCTGTAAATGGAGGATCAGCAGTTGCTGGAGATGATCCCTCTGAAGGTGGTTGACTGGGTGAAGCTGGGTGCACAGGAGAAGACACGTCTCCATCATCAGTTGGAGGAGGTGAGCCTTAGAGAGGGAAGAGCACAAACATCAGGCCATCTTGCTCTTTGGTCGCTCAGAGGACACTCCCGCTTGTATCCCATGTCTCCTTCCTTTAGGACTACTTACTGCCAGTTGAGTCTTCTAAAGGAGGAGTTGTTCCAGGGGGAAGAGTGGATTGAGCCTCTGGAGTTGTGCTGGGACTGGAAGGACTCTCTTCTAAAACAGAAAAGTGGGGAGCTGGTAAGGCAAGCTAGAAGAAAGGTTTGGCACCCCTGCTTGTCAGGGGAATGTAGACTTTGACCAGCTTTGTGGGCAAATGTTGTGAAGATGCACACAGGAAACATAATTGCCTGCAGGTGTACCTTTCTTCTAATGGAGTCATGCTTGGCCAACTGTTGGCACTGAGAGGTTAATCCTGTGCTCATTCTGTGGTTTGTTTTTTCAATGAGGTTCCTTGAGGATTGAGAATGCCCCCTTTTTTGATCAAGAAACAAAACCTAATGCATATTCTTTCCTTCCCTGCACAGCAATTATTCTGTAAAAAGCTCTGAGACTTTTTCTTTTTGTGCAGAGAGAAGCTACCATCAGGTGGCCATGAAGGAAGATCTCATGTGACACCTCCCCAATCACTATCCCTGCATTTGCTTACACAGCATTACCTGAGGGAGTGGGCTCCTCAGGAGCAGGTGCTTCCCCTGGTGAAAGAGAAAAACATGCCAAATTCAGTGTGAAAAGTCACACGTCAGAAGGCCAAGAGCACAAGAGCTATAATCCAGCACAATCCCACCATTACGCCACCATGTCTTCCTCCTGCTTATGACTTACCTAGGCAGCAACCAGGGTCAAGGGAGACCTCATCTACAGCAAGCCTTGTTTGGTTGTCTGTCCCTGTTGTGCCCTCTAGGAGGATCTGACAGAAAACAAGAACCCAGAATGAGGCCCATAGATTGTGTGTGTGTGTGTGTGTGTGTGTGTTGGGGGAAGAGGAGAAAGGCTTGGTCACATCTGACACCCAGAGGAAAGTAAGGCAAGATGTCAACCAGGCCCAGTACACTGACAAGGATGTGACAGATTTTCAAGATGGCAGACTGTCTCTTCCTGTTTAAAGGATTATAGAGTGGGAAGGGGCCTGATGAGCAATTAAGTCCAACCTCCTGCTCAGTACAGAATCTCCAGCTAGAGCATCCCAGCAGCAGAAAGCTAGCTGCCCAGCCTCTTTTTGAAAGACCTCCAGAGAAAGAGACACAGCCACCTCTATAAACCATTGGTTCTATTGCTGAAGTGCTCTTACTGTCAAGAAGTTCCTTCTAATGTTCCATCTAAATCTACTCTCTTGTAACTCAAAACCTTAAGACCTAGTCCTACCTTCTGGGGCAACAGAGACCAGGATGACCCTCTTCTTTCCATGACAGCTCCTGAGGTATTTAAAGGATGTGATCATGTCACCCCCCAATCTTCTCTTCACCTAGCTGTACAAGCCCAGCTCCTTCAACTTCTCATCATACATATGTTCTCCATACTTCCAGTCATTCATGTTGCCCTTCTCTGAATTCATTCCAACTTATCTCTAACCTTCTTAAAGTCAGATTCCCAGAATTGAACATAATGCTCCAGAGGATGCCTGTCTCCCTGTCTGGTTTTTCCTCTGGAAGCCCTGCTTGTGGCACCTACTGCTCCCTGGAGACCTCCCTTCCAGCTGCTCACCGGCTTAGCTTCTGAGATCAGATGGGAATTGATGGCTTCAAGGCATTTAGGCTGATCATTATTATTAATGAAATAATAGGGATAATGAAAATAGGGATTCAAGGTAGGTTACAAAAAACAAAACAAAAACAAATTAAATTGTTTTTACTTGTTCACTGATCTGGGATCCCACCATATAGGATGAGATAACTATATTTTAATTTAAAAAATACATTGAATATTACCACTTTGCACTATGACATTTCAGAGCAGTTTACTATTCTTATTTATAATATGTTACATCACAGAAACCAATTAACCTTTTTTATTTAAAAAAACAAAACAAAAAACCTCCCATTTTTTGCTGTAGGAATCCCACCCTATTTGCTCCACCATCTCCCTGTTCTTTTACCTGGAACCTGCCAGAGACGTGTAGGTCCAACTCTGCCTGAAGCCAAGCCCCTCCCTTATTGCCAGATGTTAACCAGACCAGAAGGGGTTCACGTTCCTCTTCCTGGATCAGGTAGACCTTCAGCGACTCCTCCTCGGAGGCTCCCTCCATGCGGTACCAGAAGCGGAAGCAAGATGGTCCTTGGGCCAAGCACTCTGGGCTCACCAGCTGACCCCTCTCTCCTACCTGAGCGAAGGAGCTGTCGGCGTAGATGTAATAATTTCCTGGAGAGGGAAGAGACGGGTGGGAAAGGATCAGGGAAGGCAGGTAGCAGAACCTGAGGGCCGACCTCATTGCAGCTGGAATGGAAGGCACTGAGTGGTTGGGATGTCTTCCTAGTAGCCCCCGTCCCACCAAGATCAATCCAATAGGCAATGGTGTTCATTTTATTCTGCTTTTAATAGAGAAATGCCCGTTCTTTTCTCTTTACTTTTAACTGTTGTTAAAAAAAATTAAAAAGGATTGCCAGAGAATAAAAGTGGAGCTCCACATTGGGATGCACATCATCCTCTATTTCAACTTTTGCATGCAAAAACAAAAAAGTGTACATTGAAAAAGTTTTTGTGCAGAAAACAGTAGGATTTCTACCTCGTTTTCTGCTCAAACGGTTTTTGCACAGAAACTATAGTGTGGTTACTATTATCAGTCTGAAACTGAGCAGCCTCATTGAATCAAGGAGATCTTCTTAATGTTGGATCTCCATTCAATAGCTGGCTCAATGGGTCTTCCTAGTTAGAAATGAACAATAGGATATAGGCCAATGTTTTTTGAGCAAACACAATTTTTGGAAAAAGTCCTAGACTGCAGATGATGATGGTGATGAAGGGAAATAATAACTCCCCTATATTCTGCACTGGTCAGGCCTCATTGAGAACACTGTGCTCAGCTCTAGGCAACTCATTTTAAGAAGGATAGAGACAAGCTGAAATGAATTCAGAGAAGGGCAACAAGGATGATAGGAGACATGAAGTACAAAATGTATGGGGAAAGCCTGAAGGAACTGGCCACGTTCAGGGTTGTGAAGAGAAGACTGAGGGGTGACATGATCACACTCTACAAATACCCCAAGGGCTCTCATAGGAAGAAGAGGGCCAGCCTGTTTTCTGTTGTCTCAGAGGGTAGGACTAGGTCTAACCGTTTTAAGTGACAGAAGAATAGCTTGTGATTGAACATTGGAGGGAACTTCTTGACAGTGAGAGCACTTCAGCAATAGACCCAATTCTTTAGAGAGGTGTGATGTCTCCTTCTCTGGATGCCTTCAATGAAGAGGCTGGGCAGCTCCCTGCTTCTGGGGATGATCTAGCTGGAACTCCTGCACTGAGCAGGGGACTGAATTCAATGTCCCATCAGGTCCCTTCCATCTTTATGATCAACTATTCTATGAGGAAGATGATGGGAATAAAAATAATGAAAAATCTCATGGTGTTTGGCTTTTTCAATGTGTGAAGACCTTTCTGATTCAGGATGAGAACATTTGTGAACACTGTCTACATCCCCCAACCGCACACAGGATGAGGCACTGACTGCCCAAGTCACTTTCAAACTCTCTCCCTGGACGATTACAGGGGAGCCCAGCTTCTTCATGATCCAAGCAAGGGATGTTGAACCAGGTCCTCCCAAAACATACCCGAGGCCCACCCATCAGGTCCACCCAAAACATACCTGAGGATTGCAGGCACCCTTGATCCCATCGGAGGCATTTTGGAGACAATGTGTTGTGTGGCTCCAGTCAAAGTCATCCTCCGTGGACTGCTGCCACTCACAAAAGTCTGTGTCAAAGGTGCAGTTGAAGAAGCAGGAGGCTGGAAAGAAACCTGCAGATTAATGTGGTCCCAAAGGAACTCAACCACTTGTTACATTTCATACATATTTCACACATTTCAGGTTATGTGTGCATAACCCGAAGTTAGTGGCATGTAACTCTCATTTTGGACAGGGTGCAAAGGTCTATTCAGCAGCCCTTTGAACTCCATCCCAAACTTCCCCCTCCCCAGCAACTCCAAAGCCCTTTTTTTGGCGGGGGCACTGCTGTGGATATTGAATGGCCCAGATGGGGAAAGAGAGAGGGCAAGAGGAGATGGCCAAGCAGCTGTAACTGCCTCCTGTCCCCACTGCAGAGAGAGAGAGGAGGAGGAGGAGAGAAAAAACCTCCTTCCCTCCTTCTTCTGTTTTGAGAATTGCACCAGGCATGAGTAATTGTCCTGTTGGGCTGCTGAAGTAGCTCCCCATGAGTCTTGGCAGCAGTGGAGAAAGAGGGGTCCACACCTGCATGCATACACATTTTACACTCTGCACATGGGATGCAGGATCTTGCCCATTATATGCCTTGCTGTAGTTATTTCCCATCAAGTTTACTTGGACATATTATGATGTTCTGAATGACAATCTTCCAAGAGCCTCAATCATCAAAGGACCCCGTGCATGTCGCACAGATTCAAGGCCATGACTTCTTTATGTGCCTTGTATGCCAGAAGAAATTAACACCAGCATCCTGTAAGGCAGTTATGATGTCATAATGAAGACATTTGACCTTGTAACTGCATTGCATTCACATTTTCCACAATTATAAATGCCCAGAAACTGTGACAGAAGGAGGTTGGATGCAATGACACTTGCACAAATGTTAGCTGCCTTGCTCTTGGTCACTCAGAGGATGCTGTAACGTCTCCTTCCTTTATGACTACTTACTGCCATTTGAGTCTTCTAAAGGAGGAGTTGTTCCAGGGGGAAGAGTGGATAGAGACTCCGGAGTGGTGCTGGGACCGAGAGGGCTCTCCTCTAAAACAGAAATTGGGGAGCTGGTAAGGCAGGGTAGAAGAAAGGTTTGGTATCCCTACTTGTCAGGAGAAGGTAGACCTTGTCACCCCAGCTTTGTGGGCAGATGTTATCGATATGCACACAGGAAATATTTTTGCCTCCATCATCTCAAGGTGTTCATTTCTTCCAGGGGAATCATGGTTGGCCAACTGTTGGCACTGAGGGGCTGATCCTGTGCCCATTCTGTGGTGTTTTTTTTTTTTAATGGGGTTCCTTGAGGGTTGAGAATGCCCCCTTTTTGATCAAGAAACAAAAACTAAGCCATATTCATTCCATTCCTGCACAAGCAATTATTCTTTGAGAAGGTCTGAGACTACTTCTTGTTTATGCACAGATAAGCTACCACCATGTGGCAATGACAGAATATATCATGTGACACTTCCCTGATCACAATCCACGTATTTTCTTATACAGCATTACCTGAGGGAGTGGGCTTCTCGGGAGTAGGGGCCTCCCCTGGTGAAAGAGAAAGACATGCCAAATTCAATGAGAAAAGTCACACATCAGAAGGCCAAGAGCAGAAGAGCTGGAATCCAGGACAATCCCACCATTTCTACTGCCTTTTCTTCCTTCTCTCTTACGACTTACCTAGGCAGCAACCAGGGTCAAGGGAGACCTCATCCACAGCCAGCCTTGTTTGGTTATCTGGCCCTGTCGTCCCTTCCAGGAGAATCTGACAGAAAGCAAGAACCCACAATGAAGTCAGTAGACTATGTGTGTGTGTGTGTGTGTTTTGGGGGAAGAGGAGAGGGGCTGCTGTGCTTGGTCACATCGACACCCAGAGGAAGGTAAAGCAAGACGTCAACTAAGCTCTGTACGCTGATGAGGATGCGTCAGGTTTTCAAGATTGCAGACTCTCCCTTCCTGTCCAAAAGGGAAAGTTCCTCTGAAGGGATTCGGGCCTTGTTGTGTTGGGATGGGACCTGGACACACTTGACCTTTCTTTGGAGCTCTAGCTTGTTTGAGCTGTTTCAGTGTGTTCAGTTGTTTAATATGCTTTTGATGTGTTTAATTTATTTTCTTTTTTTAAGAAATAAAATTGTTTCTTGCTGTTTATATCTTTACTATTACTTTGCTGTTGTTCTTGCTCTTGGTGCTGCTGATAGGCAGCTTCAAGTCAACTCTAACGTAGGCTGATCCTATGATAGGATTTCCTTGGCGAGAGTTATTCAGAGGTGGTTTTCCCTCTGCAGAAATGCAACGTGTGGCCACGGTTGCCAGAGGAAAAGCTAGGGAGGGCACCTGGACCTTTAAAGGCTGTGCAGGAGAGGGAATTTCATCAGGTGCTGCTTCTCACATCGCCAGCTAAGACACCACACCTGCTGGAATTCTCTCTCCTACAGAGCCATCAAAGGTAGAGACTTTTCCTCTGGCAATCATGCCTGTGGTATGTGCTGTTCCCTGGTGATCTCCCTTCCAAGTACTCATCATGCCTCATCCAGCTTAGCTTTGGTGATCATATGGGACCTGGTGGCTTCAAGGCATTTGCGCTGACTATTATTATTAATGACATAGCAAGGATAATGAAAATAGGGACTCAGTGTAGGTTACAAAAGATAAAACAAATTGTTTTTACTCGTGCACTGATCTGCGATCCCACTATATAGGATGGGATATCAATATTTTAATTGCATTTTTTAAGTAATTTGAATAATTTGAATTCCACCCCATTTGCTTCTCCAACTTCCTGCCCTCTCACCTGGAACCTGCCAGAGACGTGTAGGTCCAACTCTGCCTGGAGCCAGGTCCCTCCCTTACTGCCAGCTGTTAGCCAGACCAGGAGGGGCTCACGTTCTTCCTCCTGGATCAGGTAGACCTTCAGAGATTCCTCCTCGGAGGCTCCCTCCATGCGGTACCAGAAGTGGAAGCAATATGGTTCTTGGGCCAGGCACTCCGGGCTCAACAGCTGACCCCTCTCTCCCGCCTGGGAGAAGGAGCTGTCGGCATAGATGTAATAATTTCCTGAGGAGGGAAGAGACAAGTGGGAAAGGATCAGGGAAGGCAGGTAGCGGAACCTGAGGGCCGCCCTCATTACAGCTGGAGTGGAAGGCATTGAGCAGTTGGGAGGGTCCAGCTAACAACCCCCCACCCCACCAAGAGTTAATCCAATGAGCAATGGTGTTCATTTTATTCTACTTTTAATAAAGAAATGCCAGTCTTTTCTTTCCCTTTTAACTGTTGTTACAAAAAATTAAAAAGGATTGTGGGAGAGTAATAATGGAACACCACACTAAGAATGCAAATAATTTCGTATTTCTACTTTTTTGTGCAGGGAGCCCTAGTGGTGCAGTTAAATGCTGGTACTGCAGCCACAAGTTTGTGAGTTTAATCCTGCCGGGCTCCAGGTTGACTCAGCCTTCCATCCTTCTGCAGGTTGGTAAAATGAGTACTCGGTTTGTGGGGAGCAATTAGCTAACATATTGTAAACTGCTTAGAGAGCACTTAGCTGATAAGTGGTACAGAAATATACATGCTATTGCTAGAAATAAAGAAGTGTGCATTGAAAACGTTTTTGTCAAGAAAGCAGTAGGATTTCTTTAAGCAAAATACCTTGTTTTCTGCACAATTTTTTTTTGTACAGAAACTATAGTCTGATTAGTATTATCAATCTGAAATTGAGCACCCTCATTGAATAAAGGTGATCTTCTTATATGTTGGGTCTCCATTCAGCAGATGGTACAATGGGTCTACTCTAGTTAAAGAAGAACAGAAGGATACAGGGCAATGGCTTTCAGCAAACAATAATTTTGAAAAAAGTTCTAGATTGCAGATGATAAAGTGAAAGAAAAGTGAAAGACAAAATGAGGTGGTAAAAGATAAAATGTAAATAGTTAAATATAAGTTAAAAGTAATAGTTTATGCTTGTTGTAAAAGAGAGATAATGTACAGAATGGAATGTTTATATGGAACTGAATGTTAAACTCAGATTCAACTGGGAAAATTGATGTTGGAAGCGGGAGGGTTTTTTTATTGTTTTTTCATTGAAAATTTTAATAAAAAATTATCTTAAAAAAAGGGAAAAAAAGAAAGAGAATTGAAGAACAAAGGGCCCAATGAGAACTTGAGAAGAAATTAAGAGAGAGGGAATTGGAACAAGAGAAACAAAGCCAGGAACTCAGGGAAAGAGAAACACAGAGGGCTCATGAAGTACAGATTTATCAGTTAAAATTAAGGGAAATAGAATTGAGAGCAAATTCCTCAAGAAATAGTCAGGGAACTGGCCTAACCTCTGAAATAGATATGAAGAGATTTCTCAAATATATATTATAAGGGTTATAATGAAGAATCTTTTCTTTCTAGCTTTGAGAGGGTTTGCGAGGAGTTGAATGTTAGCTTGGAGGAAAGAGTGAGTTATGTTAGGTCTCGAATATGTGGGACTCTATCAGAGATATGTGGACAGATGGTGGATGGGGAAGCTCAAAATTATGATTTATTTGAGGAAAGAGTCAAACAGAGATTTGGCCTAACTGCTGACCACCATAGCAATATTAAAGTTGGAGATAAAAATACTGAGTATTGTTTCTCCACCGGAAAAACCCTATCCCAGGGTCTACAATTTTGATATTAAAATATGATTCAATGTGCCTGAGAGGTTGCCTGGATGGGCACGTAGGCAGCAACGGTCAAACAATCAAAAACCAGGTCAGGCCAGTAAAATCCCCCGTCACGTAGCCCCAGGAGACCTCAAGCTGGGCAAACCCACAATAAACAAAGGGTCCTCAGCCCCTGAGACGCCGACTTGAGGGGACTAGCGTGTTTACTCCAAGTTGAGCAAATACTCCATCAGGCGAGGACCATTTACATGAAGTCACACCACAAACTAACACAGCCGAAGATCCTGAGACTTTGGCAACCCCTTGCAATCCCATCATATGAAGGAAATTACCATGGTGGAGCTTCATTAGCACTCCAACACCCCTTGTTCCCCCCAGGAAAGGATTAGCCCTCCAGGTACTTTTCCCCCTACAAATAGTCCCAGTTTTTGAGTGGTTCTTTGGATCGCTCCTGGTCACCCCAGCTGACCATCGCTCTCTTTGCTGAGCAATACTCTCAGCCCTCTTGATGCTGAGCCCCACTTCTTTGCTGCCTTCTTGGACCCTGGACTTCAGGACAAGGTACAGTATTACCCCAGCTGTACCCCTTCAATACTCCCTCTGTCCTCTTTTGCTTCTTAATAGCTCTTGGGTGCGTGTGTGCATGATTGCATTGGTGCGTGAGACTTTCATTCAATAAAATCATTTATTGGACATTCTTGTTTGGTTTTTGGCTTGGTCTGACCCTGTAAAAACTGGGTAAAAAGACCCCACTAGGTTACCCTGCCACTCGCATGGCTATCGCTTGTGCACTGGCTAGTTTCCATTCCCCATCACATGGAGCATATTGAGGTGTCCCCCAAGGGAGCCCAGAAATCACGGTAACAGTATAGATGGTTAGTTCAAGATCCACTTTGGTCTTACTTGCTGCTGGGCTTATGGATCATTTAGTAACAATGACAGGGGTTCCAAAACCTCAGAGCTATGAAAATGGAAATCATAGAGGCTGGCAGCCATCTGAGGAGAGAGTGCCCGACAAGACAAAAGAGTCTGAAAAAAATGGTGGATGAGCAAGAAAAGTTCCTCCAACAAAAGAAAAGGCAGGAAATAAAACTTGTTTCATATGTGGGAAATTGGAACATTTCCAGTTTGATTGCCCTGAAAAGATTGGGAAATCAAAAAGTGATAGCGCCGAAGTAGACTTAGGCCATTTCCGCACTAGACTGTGATAGCACTATTATTCCACTTTCAACATCCTATGGAATCCTGGGGTTTGCAGTTTAGGGAGGGGCCTTTGAGGATGTTCCTCATGTGGTCCAGAAGCCTTTGAGGCCCCTCTTAAATGGCAAACTCCAGGATTCCATTGGATGTTGAAAGTGGAATGATAGCACTATAATGGTCTAGTGCAGAAATGGCCTAATTGCAATAGCAGAAGTTCAGCCTTTACAGTTAAATGATCCCTTACAGTCTTAAATTACTAAGCCTGTTGCCACGGAGTCAGTCCCCAGGGGCAGAGATGAGAGCACTGCATTTCCTCAGAAAACCAACATCTGTATGTTGGTCTCTTTGGACACAGATTGGGTTGGAGATTATAGGGAAAATTACGGTTCGAGACAAGACTTTTTGGTGACCGAGAGACACAAGTTCCCAAATCTGTGATGGGAATAAAAATAATGAAAAATCTCATGGTAGATGGCTTTTTTCCAAGGTCTCAAGGCCTCCTTTCTAATTCAGGATGAGAACATTTGTGAAGGCTGTCTGTATCCCTCAACCACATACAGGATGAGGCACTGGCTGGCCAAGTCATTTTCAAGCTCTCTCCTGGAGGATTACTGGGGAGCCCAGGTTCAAGCAAAGGTGTAGAAGAAGGTCCTCTCAAAATTCACCTGAGGAGTTGCAGGAACCCTTGCATCCCTCATCTGCACTGAGTGGCCAAGACAGTTTCTCCTGGGAGGTTACTGGGGAGCCCAGCTCCTTCCTGACTCAAGCAAGGGACAATGAATAAGGTCCACTCAAAACATACCTGAGGCCCACCCATCAGGTCCACCCAGAACATACCTGAGGAGTTGCAGGCACCCTTGGTCCCATCAGAGGTATTTTGGAGACAATGTGTTGTGCGGCTCCAGTCAAAGTCATCCTCCGTGGACTGCTGCCACTCACAAAAGTCTGTGTCAAAGGTGCAGTTGAAGAAGCAGGAGGCTGGAAAGAAACCTGCAGATTAATGTGGTCCCAAAGGAACTCAAGCACTTGTTACATTTCATACACATTTCACACATTTCAGGTTATGTGTGCATAACCCGAAGTCAGTGGCATGTAACTCTTTTTTTGGATAGGGTGCAAAGGTCTCTTCATCATCCCCTTGTGCTGCACCCCAAACTTCCACCCAGGAAGTGCAAAGCCCTGGAGGGGACATTGCTATGGTCTTAAATGGCTGGAGGAGGAAGGGAGGGAGGGAGGGAGGGAGGGAGGGAGGAAGAGACAGAAGGTGGAGATGGCCAAGCAGCTGAAACTGCCTCCTATTCCCACTACAATTCAGAAGAGATGAGGAGGGAAGGAGGAGGAGGAGGAAGAGGTGAAACAATCTCCTCTTTCTTCCATCTGATTTGAGAACTGCAACAGGGATGTGAGATAGTCCTCTTTAACAGCTGAAAGATCTCCCCATTGGTCTTGGCAGCAGCTGGGGAAAGAATGGCGCACAGCTATATGCATACACATTTCATACTTTGCACACGCAATGCAGGATCTTGCACATTGTGTGCTTTGCTGTTGCTATTTCCCTTCAAGTTTACCTAGACTCATATTGATGTTCTGAATGACATCCTTCCAAGACCCTTAGTCATCAAAGGCCCCATGCATGTCTCACAAATTCAAGGCCATGCCTTCCTCATGTGCCTCGTATGCCAGAAGAAATTAATGCCAGCATCCTGTATGGCAGTTATGACACCATAAGGAAGACGTTTGACCTTGTACCTGCATTGCATTCACATTTGCCACAAATATAAATGCCCAGAAACCGTGTCAGAAGGAGGTTGGACACAATGACACTTGCACAAATGTTAGGCTGCCTTGCTCTTGGTCACTTGGAGGATGCTCTAACTTGTATCCCACATCTCCTTCCTTTATGACTACTTACTGCCATTTGAGTCTTCTAAAGGAGGAGTTGTTCCAGGGGGAAGAGTGGATAGAGACTCTGGAGTGGTGCTGGGACCAGAAGGACTCTCCTCTAAAACAGAAATGGGGAGCTGGTAAGGCAGGGTAGAAGAAAGGCTTGGCATCCCTACTTGTTGGGGGAAGGTAGACCTTGTCACCCTCAGCTTTGTAGGCAGATGTGGTGGCGACACATACAGGAAACACAATTGCCTCCACCATGTCAAGGTGTACCTTTCTTCTAATGGAGTCATGCTTGGCCAACTGTTAGCACTGAGAGGTTGATCCTGTGCTTATTCTGTGGTTTGTTTTTTCAGTGAGGTTCCTTGAGGATTGAGAATGCCCCTTTTCTGACCAAGAAACAAAACCTAATGCATATTCTTTCCTTCCCTGCACAGACAATTATTCTGTGAAAAGCTCTGAGACTTTTTCTTTTTGTGCAGAGAGAAGCTACCATCAGGTGATCATGAAGGAAGATCTCATGTGGCACCTCCTCAATTACAATCCCTGCATTTGCTTACACAGCATTACCTGAAGGAGTGGGCTCCTCAGGAGAGGGCCTCCCCTGGTGAAAGAGAGAGACATGCCAAATTCAATGAGAAGAGTCACATGTTGGGTGGTCAAGACCACAAGAGCTGTAAACTAGGACAGTCCCATTATTTCTGCCGCCTTTTCTTCCTTCCCTCTTACAACTTACCTAGGCAGCAACCAGGGTCAAGGGAGACCTCATCCACAGCCAACCTTGTTTGGTTGTCTGGCCCTGTCGTCCCTTCCAGAAGGATCTGACAGAAAGCAAGAACCCACAATGAAGTCAATATGCTGTGTAAGTGGGGGAATGTATGTGTGTGTTTTAGGGGAGGAGGAGAGGGGATGCAACACTTGGACAAACGTTGACTGATCTGAGATCCCACTATATAGGATGGGATATCAGTATTTTAATTAAAAAATTAACCTTTTTTATTGATAAAGAAATCCCACCTTATTTGCTCCACCATCTCCTTGCCCTTTTACCTGGAACCTGCCAGAGATGTGTAGGTCCAGCTCTGCTTTATGCCAGGTCCCTCCCTTACTGCCAGCCGTTAGCCAGATCAAGAGGGGTTCACGTTCTTCCTCCTGGATCAGGTAGACCTTCAGAGACTCCTCCTCAGAGGCTCCCTCCATGCGGTACCAGAAGCGGAAGCAAGACGGTCCTCGGGCCAAGCACTCTGGGCTCATCAGCTGACCTCTCTCTCCCACCTTGGCGAAGGAGCTGTCTGCGTAGATGTAATAATTTCCTGGGAAGGGAAGAGACGGGTGGGAAATGATCAGGGAAGGCAAGTAGCAGAACCTGAGGGCCAACCTCATTACAGCTGGAGTGGAAGGCACTGAGTGGCTTAGACAGTTTCTCCTGGGGGATTACTGGGGAGCCCAGCTTCTTCCTGACTCAAGCAAGGGACAATGAACAAGGTCCACCCAAAACATACCTGAGGAGTTGCAGGCACCCTTGTTCCCATCGGAGGCATTCTGGAGACAATGCGTTGTGCGGCTCCAGTCAAAGTCATCCTCCGTGGACTGCTGCCACTCACAAAAGTCTGTGTCAAAGGTGCAGTTGAAGAAGCAGGAGGCTGGAAAGAAACCTGCAGATTAATGTGGTCCCAAAGGAACTCAACCACTTGTTACATTTCATACACATTTCATACCTTTTGCATTTTGTGTATTTCACATTATGTATGCATAGCCTGATGGTAGTTGCATGTAACTTTTTTTTTTTTTTTTGGACGATGCAAGGGTCTATTCAGCAGCTGCTTGTGCTCCATTATAAACTTTCCCCCAGCAATTGCAAAGCCCTTGCAAAGGCCACACTGCTGTGGCCACTAAATGGCTGGAGGAGCTGGTCAAGCAATTGCAACTGCCTCCTGTTCCCACTACAATTCCAAAGGGGTGAGGAGAGAAGATGGAGAAGGAGAGGAAGAAGAGGAAGAGGAGAAGCAATCGACTCTCTGTTCTGTCTGATTTGAGAACTGCAATAGGGATGGGAGATAGCCTTGTTCAACAGCTGAAGGAGGTCTCCATGGGTCTTGGCAGCATCTGGGGAAAGAGGGGCACTCAGCTATATGTGCACACATTTTACACTCTGCACTTGCGATGCAGGATTGTGCCCACTGAGTTTCTTGCTGTTGTTATTTGCCATCAAGTTTAGTTGGCTGTGTGGCGCTGTTCTAAACATCAGCCTTTCAAGAGTCTCCATCATCAAAGGCCCTGCGTATGTCTTGCAACTCAGAGCCATGCCTTCCTTATGTACCTCGTATGCCACAAGAAATTAAGGCCAGCATCCTGTAAGACAGTTATGATGCCATAAGACATTCTGACCTTGTAACTGCATTGCATTTACATTTGCCCCTGAAGCTCACCTTAAAATCCTGTCAGTTGTCCTTTTCTGTGGCAGAGTTCTGCCATGCTGGTGAGTGGGGCACTGCTAGATGATGTGAGCAGCCCCCTTCCACCAGTGGGCAACAGTGTGAGGAGCAGAAGAAAAGCTCCCTGCAGAGTCCTTGTCACAACTCTTTCTCACCCTGTCACTCACTGGTGGGAGTGGGCTGGTCCCATCATCCACTGGCAGGAGCAACCTCCATCACTTAGAATGGCCGACTGGCTTTTAAGGTGGGTTTCAGCTACTGGGTCAGGAGATGGAGAGCATCTATGATATCGTAACTAAACTTCTGATGTAGGATTTTGGCCTCTGAGTGATTGAGATATCATTAAATATTTCTTTTTAGTTATTTGCAGTATTTCAAGGTCACCTTTTAAAGAGCAGAAGCCCTTCCAAGGGTTGGGCTTGGATTTGGGACTGGCATCTTTCATTTCTCCCAGCTGTTCTATGGGATTGATTTATCCATGGCCCAGGCATATGCAGGAAGCTTGGCAGGTCCTAAGCTATTTTGGGGTGTTTCCTCCCTCTGTTTCCCTCACCTCAGCCCTCTGACTCTGACTCTGTGAGGGAAGCAGGAATTTGGCTAAGAAGGAGCAGGAGGGAACTATCTCAGTCCTGCCCAGCATCTCCTGTCTAGTTCCTTCTTCAAAAGGAAAGCAGCATAATACAGACATTTAAGCAATGACTTATTGGAAACTGTGAGGGACTCACCACAGACTGTCTCTGCCTCCCAGTCCCCCAGTGCTACTCCAGCGGCCTGACAAGCAGCTGTGTAAGACTGGAGCACGTTGCAGAGCTGGGCAGAGCCTTCCTCGGTGGCACAAAGGTCATAGGTGCAGCTGTCAAAATATGGCTGAGGAGGGACGGCAGGATGGCACGGTGAGAACGGACCGCCTCCAGCCAAGAGGACTTGGCACTGCGCCACGGCCGCTTGCTGCTTAGATGGAGGGCAAGGCTCGGGAGCAACAGCTGTGGAGTTGCACCTAAGAAAGGCCAGGGAAATCAAGTTCAATATACTGTGAACAGCAGCCGTGAAAAAGCAAGGAACTGTGGGGAAAAACTGAAACAGGAAGAACCACTGAACAGCAGAAGCCCCAAAGGGAGCCCATAGGAAGATACTGTCTTGCAGGAAAAGCTGAAATTTCTTTCCAAAAAAGTGGCACCCTGTTGTCTCAGCATGGACGATGATGCCCTGGCCATGGGCTTGTGCCACAGTCCCAGTCACAAGTCCACAATTGCCCCGTGAGGCAGGGCCTGCCATCAGCACCAGTGCTTCTCTCACTGGTCCATTGGGGCAGGTACAAGGAGACTGATGTTGCTCTACCATCATCAGGACTGTGGTTCTTCCAATCTATCTTGGTAATCAGCCAAAATGTCACGAAGGGAGATACATAAAATGGAGCTCATTTCATACTGGCACGTGGGACTGGAAAAGTTCAAAAGTTCTCATTAGGTAGGATTGCAAGAGTTTCTGTACATTTTTCAATAGTCAACCTTCCTTCCTTCCTTCCTTCCCCTTCCTTCCTTCCTTCCTTCCTTCCTTCCTTCCTTCCTTCCTTCCCAAACTCAACAATTGATTTAATGGGTCTTCTCTAATTGGGACTAAACCAACAGGATTCTGGATATTGAAATGTGCATAAAAACACTGAATTTTCCATTTTATGTGCAAAAGCATTATATTTTGTGCAAAATACAATTTTGAGCAAAACCCAATGGAAATTTTTTTAAAAGTTCTGTGGTTTAGTCTGGGGCAAAAATATTGTTCAGTTGTTCACAATTTTGGACGGAGTGTCTTGATGTCTCAAGACACAGGTTCACATTGAGAAGGGGAAAAAAAGCAGGAATCTTGTGAACTTGTGCTTTACACTTCAATAGGAAGCTCACAACAAAATTGCTGAAAATGTCCCCTTGCAGCTCTCAGAGAAAAGTTAAATCTCGTCACAGTTTTATAGCCATCTTGGCAACACACACAGCTTTGTGACTTTCAGCCCTTTACTCACGGCCACTGGTCATCCGGCACCCTCCAGTTGTCTCCAAACACATTGACGTCCTTCTCAATCACTCCAGCAGGGGTGGAAAGTCGTCCTGTGGGTCGCCATTGTAGGTCCCACACAGCCCACACACCTTCCCTTGGTGGTTCTCCGTAACCTCAATCAGGAGGTTCTGATCTCCATTAAACTGAATTTGCACCCCTACATTTGTTGTGACACGCACATAAGACCCAATATATTCGATGGTGGCATCAGGGAGATGGGTTGTCACAGGTTTGGCCAAAACACCATTGATCTGAGTGGGAAGAGAACAAATGACAACATTAACATCTCCCTCAAACACTTGGCTGCTCTCTAGTTCAATGTAAGGTGCTGGGGCTCATGTTTTTGGCATTCGTCTCAGGGTTTGTTCTAGCTGTAATCTTTTTGTGCTATTTAGGTTGCTAGGTGTCTTCTGTTACGAGGGATGTCTCTTACCTGAGGGCTGGAAATCTTGTCCCTTATAGGACTTGCAGGTTTACTTTATTACAAGGGATGCCCTTTATTTGAGGGTTGGAAAGCTTTCCTTCAATACAGACTGGAAAATATTTTGGGGTGTGGATCCTTCATAAAGACAGAGCTATGTGCATCATGTCATTTTTTAATGTGAATAGAATGTAAATATTATGGAGAAATATATGGCTATGAGAACTGAAACCAGTGCTTTCATTTGGTATTTAGCTAGAACACACACATGCTAAGCACTAATTCCTGATTGTTAGCCCTGCAAGTTATGCATTTCAACTGTCCCTTATTGCTATTTTGAAAACCTTGCAATGCTATGTGCCATTGCTGTTGTTGTGTGTCTTCAAGTTGTTTCCAACTATGGTAGCCCCAAGGTGAAGCTCTCATGGGGTTTTCTGGGCTGAGAGTATGTGATGCACCCAAGGTCACTCAGGGGGTTTTACATGACCCAGCAAGAAATTTAACCCTGGTCTCCAGCGTTGTAGTCCAATGCTCAAACACCACACCACTCTGGCTCTTTGGTATGTGCCATGCCCAAACATATGGGATTTCAACAAACCAAAATATGTTCCCCCCTTCTGGCTGTTTTCCCCATAGTCTCCCTTGTGCTGAATTTCAGGTTCTACTATCAGCTCCTCATGGCAAGGACAGCCAATGGACACACTTGCCGGGGCATTCTGGGAGCTGTAGTTCATGCAATAAATTTCCCTGTGCCTGGTAAGGGCCTTCCATCTTCCAAAATGCCAAGCACACACATGATGCATGAGCATTGATGATGAAGATGAGTGAATGTGTTTGCTCCGCTTTTTCTCACAGCCTCCTGCTGCCCTGCATCTTCCGGGCTGGGAAGGCCTTAAAGTGAATGGTCAAGGTATTCACTGGGACTTTGAACTGGAGCACTTCTTCTAGTCTAAACAGTTGCCTGTGTACTGGGACTGTATTATATTCTTTCATTTTCATCCTTCCATTTCCAACACCACAGTAGTCTGAGCTTTGACCTACAAACCTGGAAACCAGAGTTCAATTCCCTGCTTGACCATGAAAACCCACTGGATGTCCTTGGACGCATCACACACTCCCAGCCCCAGAAAACTCCATGATAGGGTAGCCTTAGGGTCACCATGAGTCAGAAACAACTTGAAGGCACACAACAACAACAATGGCACATAGCATTGTGCGGTTTTCAACACAGCGATAAGGGACAATCAAAATGCACAACGTCAGGGCTGACCATCAGGAAGCACCGATTAGCAAGCTTGTGTTTCCCTAAAGCAGGGACTCCGGTGGCTTACAAGCTAAAAAGATGTACTCTTATTTGTTGGCATAGAAGATGTACCTCTGTATAAGACACATCCCATTTATGCGTATAAGATACACTGGCATATAAGACTCACCCCATTTTCAAACAGTATTTTTTTGGGAAAAAGTGAGTCTTATATGCCAGCAAACACAGTATATGTAACGACACACGTAGTTGAAAACATACCAAAAATCATCTGGGATTCTGTTGATCCTTTCCAGCAAGAATAAACCTGTTGGAACCATTGTGGGGACTCAGCCCATAGGCACACCCAACACATGCAGTGGCTCTGCTCTGGTCAGGATAACAGTAGGACCTGAGCCATTAGATTTAAATGTGACCTTAAACTGTCTATAGGACTAACACCATTTCAAGCATAAATTAAAACCAAAGAACGAAAGGAAGGCAATGCACTGAGGGAAGCCCTTTTCTGGTTAGTTCTCAAAGGTCAGTTGGAACAAAAGCTGCCAATGGAAGGACTGGAGATCCCTGGTTGACTTTTTGGAAAATAATAAAGCTGATTTGATAATTGCCGGATGTGTTTTTTTAAAAAATTAAGAGTTGAATATATAGATGAAGACTACTTTTCAGATAAGACAGAGATAGATCTTAAAGAGTTGAAATATATCTGCAGAAAAAGTAGTTGGAAGTCATTTCTTTTCTTTTTCTATTTTGTTAGGTGTCATTTTTGTTATAAGCATAGGTAGTGGTTGAGAGGTGTGGTGGAATGTGGTAAGTTTTGTATTTTCTTTGTAGCTTGTACTCCGTAGTTTGTTCTTTCTCATATGTGTTATTCAGTTTTTAATCTATGTGGATCTATTTAATAAAAAGGATCTATAAAAAAAGATAAGCAGAAGGTGAGGGCCTTCCGAGCTTCCCTGGAAAGGAAGTTCCAGAGCCTGGGAATGGCCGCCAAGAAAGCCCGTTCTTGTGTCCCCGGAAGATGTGTCAGTGAAGGCAGTGGGACCCAGGGAAACATGGTGCCCCTTCAAGGACACAACATGGAGGGAGAAGAGGAGCAAGGAAAGACCCAGGTTCCCAAACCCGTAGCCGAGCCGGAGGCTGCTTACATAGATGGCCTTGCCCTTCCTCAGGGCGATGTGGAGGTCCTTCATAGTGAGAGCGACGGAGTTGAGAGCTGTCCAGCTGGGGCTGCCTCTGTGCTCGTTCCGTGCGGTGATGCTGAACGGGGCAGTGGTGTGATTGTTGCAGGCCTGCACCAAAGTATAGTTGCAGGCTCCTTGGAAGTGGTGCAGCCGCCCATCAAAAGTGGAGTAGTGGGGGTCTCCGTAGACGTGGCAGGTGACACGGGTGGCCGGGTAGCACCCCCTCAGGCCGTTCTGGACCTTGCAGGCCTCCTCGGGGCTGCAGGATAAGGCTGTGCAGACCATGGTGCTATTTCCTCCACACACACAATGCTCTGTACAGTCCTCAGTTACAAAGCTCTCTCCCTCCTGCAAAGAAACACACGCTAGCAGTAAGTAATGCACTACTCGCCAGGTCCCCCTCTCTACACCACATAGACCAGAGTGAGGAAGGGAAGCGCCTGGGAAACATGCAACCCTCCCAAACACATTTGGTGGCCCTCCAAGGCCCCCAGGAGACCACCTCAAAGCTCCCCAGGCCCCACAATTGGAAAAAAAAAATTGAGTGGAATAGTGCCTCCAACCCAAACAAGACACAGCGCTCGTGGTAAGTTTGCTTTCACCACAACCCCCCTTTCCAAAATGGATGGTTTTCAGGCAGAAACCAAAACTGGAAGTGGTGTTATGTCATCTGTTCCAATGTGGGCCTCAGAAAAGCCTTAGCCTGAGGTTTGTTTCAGCTATAGTAAGAGTTATGCTCAGCCTCTCTCTCTCCACCTTGCTTTGGCTTTGGAATGTGCTGGCTTCAGCAAGATAAGGCATGGTGGTATTGTTTTATTGGTAAGCCAAGGTTGCTTGATGGTTGAGAACACCAGGTCATTGTGCTTTTGCTGAAAACGATTTGTGTTAGCCTATGCACTTTGACTGTTTCCTATGGAAACTCCTCACTAAGAACCAATTATTTTGTTTAGTGGGTGCCAAATAATGCCTGCTTTGCTATTTTGAGCCTGTACAATCTGAGAGAAATGTCCATCTTTCCTTCTTGCTGGGCAAAAAGCTGGTAAGTGGTGAGGTCAAAGTTTGTGTGTGCTTGTGTAGTGGATTCCTCTCTGACTGATTTAAGGCTTATCTGCAGCTCTGTGCCTGCTCAAGGATGGGGCAGAGCTGACATTTCAGTTTCTGCCCAAAATCAGGTCACCTGAAATGCACCTGTGACCTGTACTGGCCATTAGTTAATTAAAAATGGGTTGAAAAGTTGCCCCCCAAACACCCAAGCTGAAGCACAAAAAACAGTTGGTGTAAATTTGTTTCCACCTATCTCCAAAAAACTCCCACCCTACAAAGTGCAAAAATTAAAAAAAAAATCAGCCCACACCAAAATTGGAAGTGATGTCACATAACTTCCAGGTCAACTGAAATCTATCTGTGACACTTGCTGTGTGTGTGTGTGTGGAGGGGGTCCAAATGGCTCCCCATCTCCAGCTCATTTGCCCACCCGTGAAGCAGACTGTAACCAGAATGGAAGATAACAGCATGAAGGAATTGTAACCCCTTTGTCTGTAATAAAGAGGACTAGCGTCATGCCTATCGACAAAATAAACCCGAGGGAAAAACATGACTGTATGCTTTCCTGTGCACTTTTTCTAGCCGGGATTTCTGGTGCTGAGATGGGGAGACTCATGATTGATGCTTTGTGATGTTGCCAAATAGTTTCCATGGTCTACTCACACTGTAGTACCGGCCTGCGTATGTGCAGCCACACTTTGATAGGGGCACACAGTCTCCACCGCTGAGCACCAATCCAGAGTTGCAAACGCAGTCCTCCACGCAAGGCTGGGTGCAGTTCTCAGGGGCCTCTTGCTGGAGGCAGGTGGCAGGACAGCCAGTGGAGCATGGGTCGTAGTGCATGTTTGGAGGACAGGCAAGAGCTGCAAAATGAGAGGTTAAGGATGAGGAGTCAACATCCAGAAAGAACCACAGGGAATCACCTGGTGAAGCCCAAGCCAGATGAGCTGTGGATGGAGTTTCCAAGTTGTTCCAGGGCTTTGGAACTCTGCACATGTTTATAGACACCCCATTTGACCAAATCATGATGAATGGAGCCTGGTGAAAGGGTTTGAACCTTATTGCTTAGTCTCAATGATAGGTGCATCAATTGCCAAGTAGTTATGAAGGGAAATGTCTGAGAGCAACCTTCAGGCCAAAATATGGGAGAACAACACTGATGGAAAAGGGATCTTCAACCAGAGAAAATTCTAAGTATTAAGTTCTTAGGAATCTCAAGACCCACCTTAAGAGCCAGCAGCTGCATTGAGCAAAGGAGTTCTTTTCTGCTGGTGCCTCACGATGACATTTCAAGCCCCTTTCTGATAGCAAATGAGGTTGCATGAAGACTTATGACATGGATCCTGACATGGGTCTGATTGTTGCCCTGCAGATTGCTAGTGGAAGGGGGCTGGAAATGTCCTCCACCCACACCCTGTTTGCTAGCAGAACAGAGCCCCTTCTCTTGAGGCAGCTGCTGGCTCTTACGGTGGGCTTCAGGGGTCAGGCCGGGAGATGTTATTTTAATTGTACATTCATAACTAAGGAGTCAGCATAAGACATCAGCACTTGTCCCTTGCCCAAGAAACTTGTTTTCTGTGTAAAAATGTATTTTCTGCACAGAAGAAACCCTGTGTTTCTGAACAAGGAAAAAGGATGCCTTAAGTCCTACATAAGGAGAAATGTGAGATATAAGTTGAAAAAAATAAACAAATAAAGGATGGAAAGAACATTCACTGCTGAATGAAATTTTATTCAGGAATAAAAATGGGTTTCATGAGCCTTGGGAAGCCCAGGATTTCACTCAGTTTTCAAAAAGTATTTGAACATCCCCAAGTATTTATGTGCACAGAAATCATTAGGGTGCAGGGACTGCAAAAGATCCACATTTTTCATCAATTTTCCACAAAAACAAGGTGCTCAGAGAATAGGAGTTTTGCACAAAAGATTGTGAGATTGCGGGGGGGGGAGGGACATGTTTATTTCTGCCTGAAATAATTTCCTGAAATATTTTGGGACGTGTGAGTACCAGGTGAAAACTGTGCAGAAGTAATTGTGCAATTTGCCTCTCTTCATGTGCACAATCAATACTGTTGAATATTTACATCCCTATTCCGCACAGATAGTTTCCCAAAATACAGAGAATCTCAAGGCTGGCACTTTTCCTCCCAAAAGAGTTTCCCAAGAGTTCAGAAACTTTTTCCTTGAATGGGAAATGAATGCAAACTAATATATTCTCTCTCTCCTACGCCTTAGCAACGGTTACAGCATCTACGAGGCCCTCTTCTTCGAACTATCACACAGTTGGAAACAGAATGGAATTGGCACTTCTCATTCACACAAGACAGGTTGTAGTATTTCAGCCATTGGGAGGGATCTGTGGGGTATCTCTGCAAAACGACAGCCCCTTCTCACCCTTGAGAATAATTTTGGACTCCCACTTACGGCAGAAGGTGGCGTTTCTCCAGCTGGGCAAGTCCACACCCGCTCTTTGGCAGGTGTCTGCGTAGACCTCCAGCGCACTACACAGGAGCGTTTGGTTCCCACCCAAGGCACAGAGGTCAAAGACGCAGCTCTCAAAGAAGCTCTCGGGGTTGATGACGGACAGGCAGGTTGCCAGAGGTCCCCGGTTGCTGGTCAGGAGCCCACAGAAGGCCTCGGAGCGGTAGAGCTCCTCCTCTTCTCGAGTGCAGGAGGAGACATTCTGTGGTGGAGCCCCGCAAGAGGGGTGGTCGTATTCTGCATTGGGAACTTGCCAGCTGTTTCCCAGCTGAGTGGAGTTCCCGGCTTGCTCTCCGTTGGGCATCATGAGGTCATCCTGCCTGCGGTCGTTGAAGTTCCCGCACATTCCACAAGTCAGGTTGAAGTAGCTGGTAGGCACCCGGATTTCCACCGAGTGATCGGTGTCATAGGAGACGGACAGGCGGAAGTCTGTCTCCAGCTTCACGTATCTCCCGTTCCTTCCCACGCTAAGGGAACCGTTCGGCATGTTCACCGGAAGGGTCATCCATATTTTATTGACCTGCAGAAATTCACAAGGAGAAGGGAGTTCAGCCACTGGAACCCTCAGGTTGGGGATAGAATTCTTAAAGATCCGAAAGAAAGGCCCCAGGGAAGGAGGTCCTTCACTGAAGATGCCGGGTGGATGAGGCAACTTGCTGCCTTCTGTTTTTGCTGTGTGCCTTCAAGTTGGTTCCAACACGTGGCAACCCGAAGGATATCCCACCAGGGCTTTTTCTCTGCAAGGTTTGTTCAGAGGGGGCTCTTTTTTGCCTCCCTCTCTCAACCTCAGTGGGTTTCCATAGCCAAGCAGAGATTTAATCGCTGGCTTCCAGAGCCATAGTCTGAACCTCAAATCACTACACCACACCCCCTGACTCCTTGTGAAAACAAGAGAGGAAAAAGTATCAACAATGTAAAGAAGGAAGGATTACTCAAAAGGTCACTGTCAAGTGAGAAATCTGGTGCGGAAGAACTGGGGAAAAGTTTGTTAGATATGTCAAGAATAACTTTAAAAAACAATCACTCATTCACAAACACACATGCTAGGAAGAGCTGCTATCTCCTGTCAAGAACCTCCCTTCTTTCCAGCTGACATGGAGGCCATGTACTGAATCCAGGACCGTTAATGGATGTTCAGGAAAAGACAGAAGGATTATTGTGGATACCAGGTTGTTTTCTTGTTTCGGAGTCAACTGAGCCTTCTCATTTTTTAAAAAAGTCTCACTGGTAAGCAACGTCTCTTGGGTTGCAATGAGTTTATCTCTGTTATAAGCTCAAGGGAATGAGTTAGAAATCACACGGGGAGAAGAGGAGGGATGGGACCTCCCTCCCCACCCAACAAAGACACCCAGGATCTCCGGGATGTCTTACAGAGGAAACGGGCCAGCTCCCTGATGGGATGCCCTAGCTGGAGGTCCTACACTAAGCAGGATGTTGGATCTGGTGGCCCATGGGGCCCCTTCCAGCTCTACGATTCTATGGTTCCGTGACTGCAGGGTCTTGAGGTGGGTTACGGTTCACTGGAGGTTTGCTAGTGAATACACTGAGTTTGTGTTTGAAAAAGCCAAGGACTGGTGTGCTCAGGTATGTGTACACATGTACGACAGATATAAAGGGAGGGCAGGAAAGATGACCTTCTGACCTCTCACCTCACCTAAATAAAGAGAGTCAGCCAGGCCCACCAACAAAAAGATGGAAGAGGAACGTGCGACCAGTGGCTGGGAGACTCAGAAAGCAGAAAGCATCCATTAAGCTCGGAAAAGAGTAATTGGTACCTCCAAAATTGCTGATCAATTAAGCATGGCAAAAAGTGAGCAGCCATTCATACCCTGAGCCTGGATCTCCGGGCAGAGAGACGGCCAATGCTTACCAACACGCGGTTTGGGTAGCCCTTGACTATTTCGATCCGCTGCCCGTAAACCTCCACCAGGACCCTCTGGACATAGGAGACGGAGGGGTTTCCTCCCCGGTGCTCATTCTTGGCCTCGATGTTGAAGAACGGCAGCCCTGTGGGGTTGGCGCAGACTCTGGCCAGCGTGTAGGTGCAGTTGCCCATGAAGTGGTGGGTGGCTTTGTCAAAGGTGTTGTAATGAGGGTCGTTGTGGACGCGGCAGACCCCGTAGGTCTGAGGGTAGCAGCCGGGCACCCCGTTCTGAACCCCGCAGTAATGGTCCGGCGGGCAGTGGGCCTCGAGGCAGAACAGGCGTCCTCCCCGCCTGGGGCACACGCACTTGGAAGAGCAGGTGTCATCCGTCCAGAACTCGGTGCCCACGGGGTAGTGCTTGCCCTCCTCCCAGCATCCACACTGGTGGCTGGGCACGCAGGTGCCACTGCTGTGGAGGAGGAACCCGCTGTCGCAGACGCAGGCCTCTGTGCAGGGGAGGCCGCAGGCGGCAGGAGCTGTTGGGTCCACGCAGGTAGCGGGACAGGCGTTGGCGCATGGCTCGTAGTGGCTGTTGGGTGGGCAGGAGATGGCTGCAGAAAGGAAGGAGACCTCTGTAAGTTTGGGTTATAGATACCAAACACTCAAAGTTGCTTCACACCTCACAGTCTTTGGCATTACATGCAAAATGAGGCTCTGCTGGTCCCCAAGACTTACGGCAGAAGGTGGCGTTCCTCCAGAGCTCAACGCGGACGCCGTGGGACTGGCAGGCATCTGCGTAGGACTGCAGGCTCCTGCAAAGGGCGCCCTGGTCCAGGGACAGGGCGCACTGATCGTAAACGCAGCCGGCGAAGTGACCCGTTGGGTCCAAAGTGCTGTGGCAATGTCTGAAGGGCCCCGTCGGGTCTGTGATGAGACCGCAGAAACGGCCGCTCTGAGCCGCTTCCTTCACAGCCTCCGTGCAGACAGGATCCGTCCCGGAGGAACAGCTGAGAGGGAAAAGCAACACCTTTATCTGGTCCGGGGCAAAATTAAGCAGGGAGGAGATCATACCTCTGTCAGGGAAGCAGCATACCTGGTGTGGTTGGAGACCAGCCAGCTGTTCCCCAGGCTGGTGGAATCCGGCTCCCGTTCCCCACGGGGGTTCAGGAAATCGTCAGCGGGGTTGCCGTTGTAGTTGCCACACAGGCCACACACCTTGCCCTGGTAGGTGCTGGGGAGAGTCACTTCCACCTGATGGTCTCCGTCAAACTTGACGCTCAACCCAAAGTTTGTTGCCACTACGGTGTAAAAGCCGCTGGGGAAGATGCGCACCCCTGGTGTGGGTGTGGAGGGGACGTCCGCTTCCTCCCCATCGACCTACAGGGAGATTTGGACATGTCCATTGGAGACTGAGGATAAGGTAGGGGAAATGTTTTGGTGTACTCCCTCTTGAGAAGACGACACGCCGGAGGGAGGGAGACTATTTGGGTGCAGCCTTTCCTTTCCTTTCCTTTCCTTTCCTTTCCTTTCCTTTCCTTTCCTTTCCTTTCCTTTCCTTTCCTCAGGGCACGGGGTCCCCCTCCCCCATCGCCCACCACGTACCTTCACCGTTCCCCCCTTCTCCAGAGTCACCCGGATGCCGAGGACATCCACGTCCACACTTTTCACGTAGGACACCTGCGTGTTGCCCCATCTGTGTTCGTTGGTTGCTTCCACGTTGAAAGAGGGCAGGGGAGAGCTGTGGGGGTCACACAGCTGGGAGAGGGTGTAGGTGCAGTTGCCCATGAAGTGGTGGGTTTGCTTGTCAAAGGTGTAGTAGTGGGGGTCCCCGGACACCACACAGGACTCTGCGTGGAAGAACAGGGGGGTGAGACCTGACTTCTGAGCAGGGAAGAATCAGCAAGGAGCATCACTGCAATTTCTCCCTCTATCCAAGGAATGATGCGATATAGTACAACAGCAGGACAACAGAGAGAGAAATAGCACCACCTTGATTTGGTAACCAATCAGAAATAGAGGGAAGATTCCTCTTTCTGAGGTGAAAAATGCCAATATTTGCTATGCTTGTTATGCTGCAGACCTTCTGGCGGGCAGCTGTTCCCCAGGGCTGAAAATCTCCTCATCGGAGGTAGAAGATGCTGAGGCTGACTTTCTATGCCACCAGGAGTCACAGGGAGTCATAAAAGCTGGGATAGGACCCAGATCAACAGAAGATCTAGAGCCATGTTGGGATGAGGCCCCGAAGAATTGGGTTCTCCCATCCCAGGATCTATAGAGGAGGCCTAGAGGAGGTCTAGGGGGTACCCTTCCTGAGGGAACACTGGAAGAGGCAGCGTAGGCAGCAACCCGACAGGGGAAGCACATGCCCAAGGGCTAAGACTCCTGAAGTAAAAGAGACCTCTGAGGAGCAGAAAGGCTTGGGATTTAGTTCAGCTGCTTGCGGAGGGCTTTTGTGGGGCTCTGCTTCAAGGTTCACTCTGGTCTGTCCCCTGATCGGAAAAGAACCCCACTGTTTCTACCTCTATGGAAGCTGGGTGGTTTCTGCACTTTGTCTGATCCTCACTCCTACTTTGCAAACCTCCTGGCCTTGGACCACTTTCTACAGTGCTGTTTGGATCTAGCAAGCCATCCAGGACAACCAGTAGTGGCTAGGCTGCAGCAGAAGACTCTTGGGCTTCTATTCTCCTTTTCGGCACCATCAACCTGGGTGGGATACCTGAAAGAGCCCTGGGAAGCATTCACTTGCCGTGTCCTGGATATTACTACCCTGGGGAAGAAAGGAGCCTCCTGGACTTCCCTCCCACCCTCTCTTGCACCCCTGGCATTCCACAGCAGTGCTCAGTTCTGGGAGACTCACCTGAGGTTGGAGGAGCCGGGCTCGTTGTTTTGCTGGTCGTGGTGGTGGAAGTGGTGGTGGTGATGGTGGTGGTCGTGGTCGTGGCGTATCCTAGAATGAAAAATTATGCAGATTCCTTGTTCTACATCTCCTGTCACACATCCCTGTGGGGATTCAGGGCAGAAAGTATAGCCCTGTGGACAAACTGGAGGAAGATCCAAGAAAACAAGGGCCCCCTCATGGGCTGGAGGCAAAATGGCAGCCAGCACTGCATGAGTGTTCCGCCACCCATTCCAAACTCTCAAAGGACTTGAAGGGGAGTGCATTCTTCCTGGGGGTGCTGACTTCTTGACTGGAGGAGGGGCAGGGAAGTAGCTTGTGGATTTTGCATTCCACCATCTCCACAAAGTGACAGACACAGATGCACAACCAGGTAACACCGTCTGACATCACTACCAGAAGTCCACTTAAAACCTCCAAGAAATAATATATGGAGTCAACAACAGGAACAGCTCAAATGGGTGCCTTTGGGAAAACCGTGCAGAAACAAACTGCAGGCAGTAAAGGAAATTTGCCTGAACTAGATCAATTGCACAAATAAATCCATACTAAATATAAGATCAAGCTGTACAAATTTCTGTCCAGGATGAAAATACTATGCTCAAGACCCTGATAGGAAACAAAGATGATGGAAAACCCCCAGGAGTTTTGGGGAAACTCAGTCAATGGACTCCCTGTAGTGCTCCTGTGGTTCCCCGTCCATCTCAAAGAGGCAAGACTCTAAATCTCCAAGGAACCTCAGCTTCAGGGGTTTACCTGGGCAGTATCCCACGGTCATGGCAACATCGTCCACGGCCACATCACTGCGGAAGTCTTCCCCCCTCATGCCTTCCAGGATTATCTAAGGAGAGATAATACCTCCAGTTGGTTCTGCAAGTGGACAAGACTCTGCATAAGTGACGCGACCAGCGATAGCCTTGCAGAGACTGTCTGCATTACCTGCAGCCTTCCTGCATGAAGGATGGTGACTTCTGCTTTATTCCACCGGTTGCCCTTGTTGCCCATCTCAGACCAGACCAGCTCAGGGGCTCCGCCGTCAGAGACCACATAGACACGCAGAGCCATTGTGCTGGCCACGCCGTACATGTGATACCAGAAGCGGAAGCAATGGGGCCCGTGGGAGGCGCAGGTGGGGCTGAGCAGGTGTGCCACGTCCCCTGGGTTGGCATCGTTGCTCTTGAGGTAGATGAAGTAGCCCTCTGAAAAGGAGAACCGGCTGTCAACACAAGGGATCTTCTGTAGACTGTGGGAAAGTGCCACTCAGGGGGGAAGGAGCTCCAATCTCCACCTGAGCAAAACCTGAGAGATTCCCTTGCCAGAGATCCACTTCTACCTCCCTCTCTCCCTCCCCCTCCCTCCCTTCCTTACCTCCCGTGGTGTGGTCATAGGATGGTCCCGTTGTGGGTGAGGATGTTGGCCCGGTGTGTCGTGTCCAGTCAAAGCTGTCTGTGTCCGACTGTGTCCAGGAGCAGAAGTCCACATCGAAGGAGCAGGAGAAGTCACACTGAGTGGAGGAATCTGCGAAAGGGAGAGAAAAACGTTGACCTCTGGTAGAACTTCTGGGCTTCCAACTTCGCTGGCAGAGGTTACTCTGTTTGCCAACCTCCCAAACACTGAATGGCTGCTGCTGGCCCCTCTTGGGTTCAGAAGAAGGCAATGAGGATGATCAGCCATATGGAGACCGGAACACCAAGCATGCTCAGCTTAGAGAAGAAAAGACAGAGGTATGAGATGACCACTTCTTTCAGTACCTCAAGGGCTACCCCAGAGATAGAGGCCAAGCCTGTTCTCGGGAATCTTAGAAAGTCCGACAAGGTCTAATGGTTTTAAGTGAAGACAATAGCAGATTTTGATGGAACATTCAAAGGAACTTCTTGACAGGGGGAATGATGAGGTGATAGGGTCTTCTCTGGACATCTTGAAAAAGAGGCTGGATAGCTCCCTGCTGCTGGAGATCCTCTACCTAGACAGTCTCCACTGGGCAAGGTGTTGGACCTGATGGCCCATGAGGCCTTTTCCAGCTCTACGATTCTATGGCCTCCCATTCAAGTCTTGTCTGAGGGTCACTCAGAACAAAACATGAGAGGATCCTCCATGCACAAGAGCCAGTGATTTCTCTGTGATTCCTGAACTCTCTCTTTCCTCCCTTTGTGGCACAGACACTTTCTTCATCTTCCCCCCTCTGCTAAATTTCATGGCCCTACCAGGCTACCCAGAAGATAAGAAGGAGATGCTCTAACCATGTAGCACGAGCCATGGGGAGAACATCCTCCCATGAGTTCTAAGGATGGCTTCCATTTCTCAGGCATGGCAAAAGGCCCAATCTCCGGTTTGACCAGTGATGCGTGGTTCTGGCATGACCAGGTCTCTCTCTACCCTGTCTCTGTCAATCACCTCCACCCCCATCTGGGATATCTGTGAGGGATGGCTCCGCAAATCTGGATTGTGGACTGGGTGGTTGTCTCTCTTTGGGTGGTGGTGATTGGAGCTAGAAATGTCAAGAAAAGTGGAGTGGTAGGAGAGTAAACCAAAGGGTGTGTTTTGATCTGAAGAAACATTTCCCTTTCAATGATTAATTAACCAGCGCAACGTGTGCACTGAAACCCTCAGTCAACGTTAGACAGTGAAAGTAGCCTATGAGAAAGGCCCTAGGAGGTCAGGGGAGGTGAGCTGAGCTTCACTGTCAACCATAGGGTGTATCGTGACTTAATACTTCAAGCTATTGAGAGAATTGCATGACTTCATGTGCATCATGAAGCATCTCACAGTTACGGATGTCAGTCCCTGGGATTGGAACCTAACTGGCTCCAAAATCGCTGTCATTTTGGTGTTAAGTGAAAACACACATGTTTATAAAAGCCTTTGAATCCTAAAGCCCAAAGTGGAGGTGTTATGTTATTCAACCTGGAGGAGGCCACTAGATGGCCACCATGTCCTTCCCTGATCAGAAGGGGCCAGAAGTTTTGGAGTTAAGAAGCAGATTGTTGGGGATGGGATGGGGAGTTTGATATTAAATTGTGTGGGGTGTGTGTGTGGAAATGTAATGGCTGCCCTGTATTCAAAAGGAGAGTTTTGTTTTCTGGGCACAAAAGGATCAAGATAGACTTTATTTTGGCCCAGAGGAAGGCCAATCCAGGGCCTCATTGAGAGGGTTGCCAAACCACCTTGGGGGGCTACATTAGGGGGTCCTGTTGAGGGCTGGGGCAGAGGAGAACCCAATGGAAGTAGACCCGATTGAGGTCAATGGGACTCACTCGCAAGGAATGTGCCAAAGAATCAGAAGGACAATGCAGAGACCACAAGTTGTGAGAGAGGCCATTTTATACAACTGTCCGTCCTTGAAAACTTGGTCACTTCCATATCTTTTGGGGCTAAGCTTGTTCTTCTCCTTGGCTCTGCCTTCTACCTCTGACACTTTCTGTCCACAATACGTACCATCTGGCTCATTAACTAGTCACCTTGTGATCCTTCCCTCTAAATCCCTACAGCTCTCTCAATTACTTACCGCTTGCTGTTGGTGTCACTGGAGTAGCTGGGGAGCTGGAACCACCTGAGGCAAGAGAGAGAACTATGAGGCCCTGAGGGATGAAGGCAGGGATCCAGTTAACCTTTTCTTCACTTCTAAATACTCATGCGTTGTTGTTTTGTGCATTCAAGTCATTTCCCACTTATGGTGACCCTGAGGAGAAACTAGCACAGGTTTTTCTTGGGAAGATTTGTTCAGAGCGAGGTTGCCTTGGCCCTCCTCTGAGGCTGAGAGTGTGTCACTTGCCTAATGTCACCCAGTGTGTTACACCCACTGTAACAATGCGGCTCCAGCCCTTTGGAGCTCCAGGAGAGCAGCGAGATGGCCCTTGGACCATCTCACCCCTGTTGTTGATTATTAAGGGACAGATCCTTTGGGAAGTTCTGCCAAAGTAACCCCCTGGAGAGGAATGGGAGTCAGGCAGCAGCACATGGCTTTCTGCACACCTAGAACCTGAGGAAGTGTCCTCTACACCTCTTCTTTTAGAAGCTGTTTTCCTATTGCGATGCTCTCAAATCACTCTAGGCCACAAAACGTACACGTCCCCGGTGCTGCACTCACCACAGGTGGTGCTCTTCCTCCAGTCGCCAAGGTCCACGTCAACCTGTTCGCACGCTGCTGCGTAAGCTTCCAGACTCTCACAGAACTGGCTGGTGTCTCCCCCCGTGGCACACTGGTCATACACACAGGTTTCAAAGTAGAGCTGAGGCGGGATGCTCCAATGGCAAGGGGCAAAAGGCCCTTCGCTGGCCAGAAGAACTTTGCAGAGGCCTTCAAAAGCCGATTCCAGCATGGGGTCGCAGGGTGGAGGGACCACCGGCGAGGGGTCACACCTGCAAGGAAAAAGGACCTCTCATCATAACGCTGCTCTGCTCAGATGTGCTTTGGAAAACTGGCAGTTATACACGCCTGACTGCTAAGCTGGTTGACCAAGGAATTCTCTAGGCTGAAACCCGGGGCAAGGAAGAAACAGCCAACTGACCAGTGTCCACGGGGTGTTTTCCTTTTCTCTCCTTCACCTGGAGCTAATTTGTTTCCTTCTGGCATGAAACTTGGCATGCTTTCTTCAACAGAAACCTTTATTCACACGTGACCTTCCCTTGCGTTGCAACATAAGAAGATTCTCAGAGGGCACCCAAGCAGAATGGTTGAATATGCTGTAGTCTGTTCCCAGGGGGCTCAGCCAGATGGCTATTGGAAGCCAGGAACTCATTATTTTATTCATTAATTTGCTCATCCATGAGCTCATTAAATCTTCGGGTTACTACAGTCTAGAAAAGTCACCGGCTCAGTTACTCAGCACTAAGACATTACTGCCGCCATTTCTATTGTGCCTTTGGAATATGCAAGAAAACGCTCTCTGGTTCCCCCAAGTGTCCAATTCAGATACCGCACCAGGGAAATTCTGGGGAAAATGGAAACAGCATTCTAACACAGTCCTCCTGAGGTGCTATATGAGGCAGTCATCCACGTGACCAGTCTCATCCCCCCACCCCTTTATTCGGACTCAGCTGTCACACTGCAATCAGTAACAAACAGGCAATTCATCCCTTTTCCATTGAAAAGCTGAGAATTACAGCCGTGAGGATGATGGGTGAAGTTTGGATGAGAGCATGAGGGAGCTTTCTGGTCTTTTCCCCTGCACTCCTCTGCCAATCAGTGGCCATTTAATTTGGGGTGAAGCTGCACCTGTTCTTCCGCAGCCTGGGGGAAGAGGTTGTAGGAGGAGATAGCTGGGTGCCATCTTGTACAATCCTTGAAAAAGTGCTTATGCTGGAGTTTCCCCCTGCCCCCCGTCACTCCTTCATGAGTTCACAAGTGAATTCTGAGCGGAGAGGGACAGATGGCACACTTAGGAATAGGAATGACGGGGGGCTCAACTAGTCCCACACTTACGTCCAGTCGTCATCTGCCACTCTCCAGCTGTTGCCAAACACATTTGGATCGTATTCCAGGTTTCCATCTGGCGTCTGGAAATCGTCCAGCTGGCTGCCAGAGTATGTGCCACAGAGTCCACACAGTTGCCCCTTGAATCTCTCATCCACCTGGACAAGCAGCTCTTGGTCACCATTGAACTTGGCCGAGAAGCCAAAGGGGCTCTCAAGGACCACGTAAGGAGGCCTTTCCTCCACTCTGATGCCCAAGGGCAGATTGACGGGCACTGCCACTTTGGCTCCGTTCACCTGAAGAAGAAGGGAAAAGGAACCAGCTGATCAGATAAGGAGGAGAGCTGGGACCAGCTTTTGGAAGAGTCTGTGGAGGGGGTGGGCAGACCTGCTTTTTTTTCGTCGACTGGAGAGGGTAGCTGCTTCCCCAGACCCTCTATAGCACCCTGCCACCCTCCCCCATTCTCATTCCACCCTGCTTTCCTCCCCAAATCCACCACCCTAGTAGAAAAGGAGTAAAGCCCTTCTGGTAAAATTCAAAAGGATTTGAATATCTGTGGTAGCGTATCTCTAGACCTTTAGAACTGAAGAAAAGTACCCTGCTGGGTAACAAATTATAAAAATAGAATGCTATCTTTATTCGCACAATGAGCAGGGAAAAGGTATCAGGTTTACAAGTATCTTCAGGCGAACCTGAATTTCCAAAATGTCTAGCCAGTTTTCTCAGCTCAACTCAGTATTCAGGTAGGGTTTTCAAACCCACTCAGACTTTTGGCTTCCCTGTCCCAAAGTCCTAATCCTTAACTCAGGGTTTCACTTTCTGCTGGGGTGATCACATGGCTGCTGGGGAGATCCACCTCCATCGCCCCCCGTCCCTACGCGACTGCTCTCTCGTTCCCTTTCCCAGAAGGAATCTGCCTCTAGAATACAATTCAAGCCCTTAGATAGGGCTCCTTCCCAAGATCAGTTCCTCCCATGCACCAGTGGGCTGAGTTCCTCTCTTAGCCAGAAAGCTCTTGGCTCCCTTGGCAACCTGTTACCACCACATTTCCAGGCTTTGTCACAGAGATCAAAAGGGACTTTTTCTGAGATTCACTCAAAACACTGAGAAGAAAGTCCTGATGGTAAGAACTGTTGGAGAGCGGAATAAAGTACTTTGGAACGTGGGGGACTCTCCATTGATTGAGGTTGCTCAACAGAGGAGAGATGGTTTGGCAGTGGGTTCCTGCAGTGGGAAGGGGGTCAACCAGGTGTCCCTTGTGGTCCCTTCCATCCCTGTTAGGTTCTGCAGGTGCCCTGTTGTCTTTATTGCAGGGTGGAGATGACAATTAAACTTTAGGAAGAGCGTCTGGATGGTAAGAGCTCTTTGAGATTGAAATGGATCACCTTCTTGGGAGATGGACTCTCTGTCTTTGAGGGTCTTTAAAGAGAGGTGGGATGGCCATCTCTTGCATGGGAGCATTGAGACGGGACTGCATGGCCCTGGGATCTCTTTCAGATTTAGGTTTTCATGGTTCCAGGAGCCCTGTTGTCCTCGTGGCCATTGAGCTTACAGGAAAGCAGATTCCAAATAAATTTGAGGAGGATCTCCCTGTCAGTAAGAGATCCTGGATAACAGAATAAACCGGTCTTTTGGAATAGGGGATGCTCTCCTTGGTGGGAAGTTTTCAAACAGGAGTTGGATGGCAACATCTCGGGTCCCTTTAGCAGTGGATTCGTGCACAGGCAGAAGTGGACCGGACAACCCTTCGGGCCCCTAACAGGTCTAGAAATTGAATGGAGTTGAGGTAAATTGGGGGTTCTCCCAGTGTCACAAAGGAGGGGTGTGTGCTGAATCAATGGGGTTTGCCTACCAGCTGACTCACCATTCAGCTATTGACCCAATGGGTTGCCTCCAGGAGAGATCAACCAAACTGTGGCAATCTCTTTTGCCTTCTGCTTGTTTTACTGGAGGTTCAGAGGCAAGAACCCATTTTTCCTTCCACCCATGAAACTCCATCCAGATCTCCAGGATGATAATTATAAATGTGCCCGCCAGGCCACATTCCCAGCTAGGCTGACAGAAGTTGTCAGTGACACACTGAGCGCACTGCTAGCTGAATATCCCGAGAGAAAAGCATGCAGCACGCACACAGGCGAGACTCTGTGTGAACACCCCACAGCTGCCTGTGGAGCGTCATACTCACATAGACCTGTCTCTTCTTCCTCAGGGCAATGTGTAGGTTTTGGAACGAGATGGCCACGGAGTTGAGAGCCGTCCAGGTCGAGCTCCCTCGGTGTTCATTCCGAGTGGTCACAGAGAACCGCTGGGAGGAGTTGGTGCAAACCTCCACTGCTGTGTAATTGCAGCCCCCCTGGAAGTGGTAGAGTCTCCCATCAAAGGTGACGTAGTGGGGGTCCCCATAGATGTGGCAGGTGGCCTTCTCTGACTCATGGCACCCCAGGGCCCCCTCCAGCACTTTGCAGATCTGGCCCTCCGGGCACGTCTCGGAGCTACAAACGAGGCTGCCATTTTCTGCGCAGCGGCAGCGGCCGACACAGTCCGGTTGCCAGAACGTTTCTCCTTTCTAGGGGAGAGGAGCAAAGAAGAGCTGTTAGACCCATGCGTGCTGGATGCTGGAAACTGCAGCCAGCTCCAGGGTGGCCCAAACCCTCAGACTGTGCCTGGAAACCAACCTCAAAATATCTTCCTCCCACGAGGCAGCCGCAGTCTGCTGTCGGGACACACTGTCCCCCGCTGAGAACGAAGCCTTCGCGGCACTCACAACCCTCCACGCAGGGCTTGCTGCAGTTCCTGGAGGGCCACGGATCGGAGCAGGTGGCGGGACAGGCGCTGGTGCACAGGTTGTAGTGGCTGTTGGAGGGGCACGGGAGGGCTGCAACACAAGGCATGGAAGGTCAGTGTCTCTGGGCCTCCTCCCCCCACGACTCTTGAGAAATGGACTGAAAGCTCACACAGAGAAGAAAAAAAGGGCTTAGTTATGAAAACTCTCAGCAGTTGCCCATTCCTTGATAGGGAATAACCAGCCCCAGAAAGTTTTTTCATTAGCCAAGATTCTTTTTTCCCCTCTTTGGCAGAAAAATTGCACAAAGCCTGTGTTTTCGTGCAAACGGTGCATTTTGCATTGCTGCTGTTCTTTCCCTCATTCTCTTCCGGTTTATAGCCTGCTCTCCTCCTACAGCTGTGGGACCCAAGTTCACTGTCCTCTTTTCTGCACTAAAGGGGAAGTTTTGTGCAAGAACAAAACAAATTTTGAGGAAATGAATTTCTCAAGAAAGGTCCTGAAAGTGCCAGAAATGAAAGAAACGTGCAAGAACTCTTGTAGCCTCTCCCAGCTAGGAGAAAGCCTTTGCAGTTTCTCCTTCCGGCATGTCAGGATGAAACAAGTGAGGGATTTCTCTCTCTTCAGAGGCAGCTGCTTTCCAGGGCCGTGCAGACTGGCCTGCAACTCTTGCACAGGAAAGGCACCAACTTGAACCCAGAGCCTGAGGGACTCCCCTTTAATTCCACAGGCTGCTCATATTCTCTCCGCTCAGATTTTCACGGTGGATGGCAAGCCACGGCCCCAACTGCCAGAACACCCCTTGCCAATCACAGATGGGTCTGTGAGTGAGGAGACCAGAGAAGATTGGAGTTGAAAGCGTGGCCTCCTCTGCCTACTCTAGAGGAAGCACCTCCCACCCTAAAACTGGCAGGTTGATTTGGGATGGGCCCTGTTCCCTATGAAAATGGCTTTAATGACTCAGAGACACTGGATCAAGGAGGGATCCCTGAAAAACGACAGCCCCTTCTCACCCTTAGATAATTTGGACTCCTACTTACGGCAGAAGGTGGCGTTTCTCCAGCTGGGCAAGTCCACACCCGCTCTTTGGCAGGTGTCTGCGTAGGCCTCCAGCGCACTACACAGGAGCGTTTGGCTCCCACCCAAGGCACAGAGGTCAAAGACGCAGCTCTCAAAGAAGCTCTCGGGGTTGATGACGGACAGGCAGGTTGCCAGAGGTCCCCGGTTGCTGGTCAGGAGCCCACAGAAGGCCTCGGAGCGGTAGAGCTCCTCCTCTTCCGGAGTGCAGGAGGGACATTCTGTGGTGGAGCCCCGCAAGAGGGGTGGTCGTATTCTGCATTGGGAACTTGCCAGCTGTTTCCCAGCTGATTGGAGTTCCCGGCTTGCTCTCCGTTGGGCATCATGAGGTCATCCTGCCTGCGGTCGTTGAAGTTCCCGCACATTCCACAAGTCAGGTTGAAGTAGCTGGTAGGCACCCGGATTTCCACCGAGTGATCGGTGTCATAGGAGACGGACAGGCGGAAGTCTGTCTCCAGCTTCACGTATCTCCCGTTCCTTCCCACGCTAAGGGAACCGTTCTGCATGTTCACCGGAAGGGTCATCCATATTTTATTGACCTGCAGAAATTCACAAGGAGAAGGGAGTTCAGCCACTGGAACCCTCAGGTTGGGGATAGAATTCTTAAAGATCCAAAAGAAAGGCCCCAGGGAAGGAGGTCCTTCACTGAAGATGCCGGGTGGATGAGGCAACTTGCTGCCTTCTGTTTTTGCTGTGTGCCTTCAAGTTGGTTCCAACACGTGGCAACCCGAAGGATATCCCACCAGGGCTTTTTCTCTGCAAGGTTTGTTCAGAGGGGGTTCTGTTTTTGCCTCCCTCTCTCAACCTCAGTGGGTTTCCATAGCCAAGCAGAGATTTAATCGCTGGCTTCCAGAGCCATAGTCTGAACCTCAAATCACTACACCACACCCCCTGACTCCTTGTG